>VDFB02337342.1:0-21034 GCA_007258455.2 Sequoia sempervirens
TATATA
Organism: Sequoia sempervirens; assembly: GCA_007258455.2. NCBI lineage: Eukaryota > Viridiplantae > Streptophyta > Pinopsida > Cupressales > Cupressaceae > Sequoia > Sequoia sempervirens. Next base: position 7 of record VDFB02337342.1, read on the forward strand.
TTAATATTATTTAATATATATATATTAATATATATATATATATTATATATTATTTGTTAATTATTTTTATAAAATATAATTTTAAAATAGGATTTTATTTGATGTGGTTTTTTTTAATTAATTTTATTATATATATATATATATATGTGCGTATACACATATAAATATATATACACCATGGATATATATATTTGGGTTATAGATTTAATATGATAATTTTTAGAAGATATAATATTATGGTGAAATTGGGAAGATTAGGAATAAACTGTGTTTATAAATAAATTGAATAGTGCAATGTTGTAGTGTTATTGTGTGAGGTAGAAATAAATTGTGTTTTGAATTTAATCGAATATTCTCGAGTTGTTGATCTATTTATTTGATGAGATTTGTTGTTCATTGTAAATTGTTTTATGGCATTGTTGATGTGTCGGTTACTCTCGAAGTTATTCATTTTACTTAATTTGATCTTCTTTGATTTGGGTTTAGGTCATGTGGAAACCCTAGAGTTAACTTTTCCAGTTATAGGAACCTAAGTAGTGCTTAGAACTTCCAGAGGCAGGGATAATGTGAGTTGTATTTGAGATTGTAATTTGATGGTGGATTTTATGTTTTGGATTGGGTTAATGTACACTGGGATTGTACAATTTTGTGAATGTTATGCACATGATTTTGGGCGAGAGGGTTATGCCTCACGGTTGATCCATTGTTGGTTTAGTTTTCCTTGTTGATACAATCCTATTCAGTTGGATAATATTGTACTTGAGTGTCTAGAGAGAGTGGCTCTAGTGGGGGTCGGTGCACAAAGGGGCTCTAGTTTTAGTACATTGTCAGTTTTCAGTTTGGGTCATAGGTTGTATTGTGTTTCTGTTGGTTAAATCATTTTTTTTGAAAGGTAAATATTGGTTAATTTTTAATGTTTGTTATTGTGCTTTATTTATTGTTATTTAATTAATATTTAAATATGATTGAAATTTATTTATTTAATAATTTAATATATTAGTTAGTTTATTTGGTTAAATAGTTGGTCTTTAAAAGGATTTAACTATTTTAATTAAATAAATTAATTAATGAAATTAAATTATTAAGTGAATAAATTATATTGTATTTAAATGAATTAGAAAATTAGAAAATAAAAATAAAATAAAAATGCATGTAAAATAAAATTGTGATTGAAAATTGATTTGTAGTATTTAAAATAAAATAAATAAATAATTTGCATGCAATTAGAAAATTGATTTTCAAATTTTAAATTTAATAGATTAATTAAATTACATGCAAATTTTTAAATGGCAAAATTTGCCGAGAAGTGGAGAAGATATTTTCTCAACAACTTCACGACATGTGTGTGAGTGCCATAATTGCAAAAGGTTGTTGAAAAATTTCACGGAGGTTATTGAGGATCTGGGATTTTGCACGGGGTTATTCAATTTCCTCGGGGAAATTTTCTGGGCACTGGAAAAATTCTGTGCAAAAAAAAAAATATTCTGAGAAGTTGTTATTTTATTTTGGTTGATTTTGGAATTGGAAGATCCTTCAAAGAATCTTGGTGGTTGAATAGTTTGTTTGAGTTTAGTTCCTCGGGGAAGTTATTGTGGAAGCTACAGGCTATTGTGAGATCTTCAGGTAAAAGATTTTCTTCATTCACTAGATCTTCACAAACACTAGAAAGAGGTATTATTCTTTGAACATGATTCTGTTTCTTCTATAAAAGATTGTTTATGCAAATATTGGTATAAAGAAATTTAGTATGTCTTTCCGGATACTCTTTCTTTAAAAAAAATAAATAAATCTGTAGGAGATGTTTTTGTGAAAATGGATTTAAAATAGTATTTGTTTGGGAAGGATTTTTGTATATACTCTTTGTTTAAATCTGGTTAAAATTTTGGGGCCATGTAAATTGAAAGAAATTTTCCCTGTAGATAATCTATTATTAAGAAATTTGTTGTACAAAATTAAATAACTATTTCTGATCCCTGTTGAAAACTCATATCAGAAAAATAATTTTGTCTGAGTATTTTTAAAAATTGAATGAACTTTTTATTTATATTTATTTATAAATATATTATGTTGAAATTTTTTATTTTTCTTTTAACTATCGCCGTACAGGCGAATTTAAAAGAATTTAAAACAAATTTCTGAAATCCATTTTTCGAATTTCGTATTTTACTATTCATACGGATTGAAGAAAGTTTTTTTTAAAAAAATTAATAAATGTTAAAAATTCTGGAGGATTGGGGAGGGCCGAACCCTCCCCTCTCCCCTTTAAGGGTCGCGCAGCCCTTAAGGCTGCACAGAGCAGCCACTGTAATACCCCTCCTCTTACTGTTTGGATTTATTATTTTTCTATGCGTTCGTTTGCTACTTGTGACTATGATGGTACTGTTATTGTGTGATTTGGTTAGTTAGACTTTTGATGATGTTGTTATTCCATTAGTAGACATGATCATTTCATATGACATTGTGGTTAGTAATGTTAGTTGATTTTCAGAATTATATTATGATGCAATGATTTAATGAATTATGTCATGAGATGAATTGTTAGTTTAGAAATGTTAGTTTATCAGTTAGATTATAATTATTAGGATAGGTGTGATGAAGGACAATATGGCATCACTCGTTCGCGAGTGCCCTGCTATGTTGCGATTCCTTCTCACAACTCAGTGTTTTGATTTAATGCTTCGTTTTATATATATATATATGTATGCACATGTACACAACTTCACTTGTATGCAGGTATTGCAGGTACAAGTCTCGATTCCACCTGCTTCGGTAGGACAGGGCGAGCACCAATAGCCCAATGGTTAAATGTTGAAATGGAGGTGACGATGAAGTCCTCCCGTCCCATGATGTCAGATCGTCTCGTTTGTTTGGTATTGTTTACTTTGTGTAATTGTCGTCATTTGTGTTTTGTGTTATGTGTTTTGTCATATTTTGTCAGGGTGGCATTTTATAAGTTATGATTCATTTTAATGATGGAAATAATTATTTATTTCAATGTTAGATTAAAATTCTTTTTATATATATGTATGTATTTAAATCTAAATTCGTTTTGATTTTTTTTTATATGTCCAGTTCAGATAGAAAAGTACATTATGGGGAATTATTTTTTATAATTTTATTTATATATATAATTGTAAAATTAAATATAGATGTAGTAAGTTGTGTAAATTTGGAATAAAAATAAAATAAAATAAAATAAATAAATATAGTTTCATCTATATATAGATATATATATTTGTCGATTTTGTTCATTTGGGTAATTATAAAAAATGGTATCTTTGTGTAATTAAAGGAAACAAATTTAGTTAAGTTGTAGAAATAAAATGTAAGTGATTTTTAGTATAATAAAATTTAATTTGTTATAAATAATTATATATACAAAAGTTAATAGGCATGAACTATTTTTATTATTATTTGTTCAATATGGCTATATATATATTTATATATTTTAATATATATATATATATATATATATACTGCTTTACTTGATTATAATTATTTATTTTATTCTATTTTAAAGAAAATATTTGGTTGTATGGATTATTTTGGATAAAATTGAATAATAGGGTAAAATTGTTTTATTATGTAATAATTATGGTAAATTTTATCGTGGAAACTGAGTGCAAAGTAATAGATGAAAGGGGATTGTTTGTTTTGATGAAAGGTGGATTATGTTGTTTTGTGAAACCCTATGGATTGTTGGTCTTTCTTGTGCGTCTTGATTATGGTTTTCCTTTATTTTGGGTTGTGGTGGGGGAACCTTGTGTAATTGTGTATTCAGTTGTTATTTATCATGAACCCTTGTTCTAGAGGCTTGCTTAATTTTAATGTTCTCTTCATCCTGATTATACTTTTGGAAAGTGATACTTAATGGTTTTGTTAGGAAGGGTTGAACGGTTTGTTAAGACGTTTGGATTATGAATTATTGCGAGAGGGTTAATGCCTCACGTGTACTTGTTGTGGTATTATGTTTTTTATGTTTTTGTTCAACCCTTACCTAGTTTTGAGATATGTTAGGGGTCATAGGGAGAGTGGCTCTTCGTGGGCGTCGGCGCCTCAGTTGGAGGAAGTGCCAGGGGAACCCATGTAAGAGTAGTTAAACAAGTGATAACCTAAAAATAGAATTTAGGGGGATGGATAGTAAAACACACAAGATAATTTAAAGCCCCGGGTTCCCTCAAATCTATGCATTAGGAGCTGCAGTAGACTATTGATAGACTGAGAAGGCCCTGGTCAGCAAAGTCGTAACCCCGTCCTCATGAGAGGTTATCGACTCCGCATGAGCTACTCTATGGTGTCGGCGCCTCAAGTAGGAGGAAGAGCCAGGAGATCCATAGATGGGTGTTGGTATACTCAGGTTGGGAGTGCCGAGGATCCCATAGAGCTATCATTGACACTCTCCACTAAGAGATGTGTTTGCTTGTAAACTACGGATGTGTAATATTTTTTGTTGTTTCCATTTTGGGGCTAGGGGATCCATAGATGGGTCTGGCCTCGATTGGAGGAAAGGCAGGGGGATCCATGAGGAGCTATCACGATGATCCTCCCACTTTACCTTATTGCTTTGTTGGCCTTTGCCTTTGGATGTTATCTCTTTATGATGTTTCTTGAATCCTTGTGAATTTGTTTCATGATTGTTAATTGATAGTACTTCATGTTATTGTGATGAGTTTCTTGGTTTTAACTTGTCATGTGATCTATGAATGTTATTGGTTGTTCGTTGTATGCTTTGAGTTGTACTTGATTTGTATCATAATGTGGTTGAGTCAGTTTGTCATTCATGGTCAGGTTCACTTCCTCGTCACCTTTGAGCACAGGGGGTGAGTTACTTGTAATTCACATGGTTGGGTGGAATGTGCTCCGCACCCGTTGGGTTCCCCATCAGCATCCTATCTTCTTGGCATTCCGCAGTGGAGTTGTACCAGTGATCAGTTGTACTTCATATTTCATTATACTTGTATCAATCCCCATGTTGGGAAATTCCATGTAATTCTTTTATCAAAGAAAATTGTAATGTAATTTTATAACGATGATGTAATAGTTAGGCTCTTTTGTAACTCTATTAAGAGATTTATCATGGATGTAATTATGCGATGTTTATTATGCTCGCATCATGGTTATAGGATGTATCATTTTTTATGGTTATTATAAAATAATGGTTAGATTGTATTCTTTATCTTTATTTGTGTTTAGTGTTGCGAAGTAACCTTGCGTGCCCCAGAGAACTTAGTGTGTTAATGTTATGTAATGTGTTAGGTGATTATGGTATTATGTATTTTCATGTTTAATTCCGTTATTTTAAAAATTAATAACATTAATAAGGTAAATTCTCACAGGGTTTACAAGGTAAATTCAATACAGTGCCTGGGTGAAACCTTCATCTTATGAGGGTTTATCTAAGTCCGTTTACCACATATGAATTTTATTTTAAAAAATAAAAGTGGATAATGTGTAATTAAATCACGATTTTTGTTGTTAGAGATAAATATAGAATTAAATTTATAAAATGCTCTCTCTATATCTCTCTCCTCTCCTCTCTCTCTTTCCTCCTCTCTCCATATATATATATATATATAAATATATATTTTTATATATGTGTAAATATTGTGGAAATAAATGAGTTTAAATTGTATATATATGTTATTTCTTTTTGAATTATAATGTTTTAAAAAAAAAAAAAAAAGGAAATAAAGGATGAGAAATCATAGCAAATAATATAGAGTGATATTGTGAAAATCGGCAAGATAGAATATAGAAAGTAGTTATTTTCTTGTTTATTTAAAGATTCTATAATTAAGACAATTTGCAAATATGTTTATTTTTAAACTGATACACATGGATTTAGTATATCTAAAGGATAGTTGTGTATTTTTATTTGTTTTAAATTGTTTTATTTCTCCTTGAGAATGGGAAAAACGGGAAAAACAAGTCTTCTAGATTAAGTGATAAATGGGGGTTGTGTTTGTAAGTTTAAATTTCATGTGTAGTCTAGAGATGTGTACATGGTTTTGCTTGGTGTTTTACACGTATGTTATGATCATTGATTATGGTCCGTTTTAATCATGATTGGTTTTTATAGAGAAATTGGTTATTTGTACACTTTGTAAACCCTAGAAAGAGAAAACATAGAATCCCGTGTTATGTTTAGGGGAGTGGCTATTTGTAAGGGCCGACACACAAAGTGGTGTCAGGGTAACTTACAAGTAGTTATTAACTCAGTGAAAACTAAAGAACATAGTAGATTAGATTAAAAAATTTAACAAGATATGCATGCCTCGCTTATGACTCATAAGCTACTACAGTTATGAGTATAAGTTGAGAAGGCCTGGAATGGAAAATTGTTGTCTTGTTTCCTCAAGAGGCATTCGATTCCGCAACTATATGCAATAGGGGCCGGGTTTCGTAAGAGGTTACCAGGGTAACCCAAGGATTGGGGGTCGGGACCTAGGAAGAAACACCAGGGTAACCATTGCATCGTTGTGATGACACTCCACCTAGAATAATAGTTAAACCTTGTGTTTGAGTTTCAATCAATTGTCAAAATCTGGAAGCAATGTAACCATTAGATTGTATTGTACTAGTGTCTAGGGTTAGTAGATTAGGTCTAAGTAACCTTATTACTATCTCCTAGCACGGGGGGTGAACCTACGGGTACCACATGGTTGGGTGGAACATGCACCTTACTCCGTTGGGTCCCCAGTTTGATCGTAGCATTGAGCGCTTCATGGATGGAGAGCTCGCACATGGATTCCTTCTATACCTTCATCATTGTATATTATGAACTTGTAATTTTAAAACATCCCTCAATTGTATAAGAGGTGACCAATGTAATTGTAAATGTATTTGTTATTTGAACTACCTCATCAGATGGATGAGTATTGTAATATCATATCAATGCAATGTATGGAAACATGTTTGTACTTTAATATATCTTGAATGGAAATTTTATTATTAAGCAATGTTTACTTTATGTTATGATTTAATATGAGCAATGCAAAATACTTAAGTCGCTTATGGAAAACTCAAAGTAGTGTAACGTCGTTTAACCTAAGAATGTATGCAATTAATTAACATAATATTAATACTTTAAAAAAATAAAAATTATTACACCTATATAACACAATTGCAACATTCTTAGGTTATTAAGACAGGGCATTACAGATTGGTATCAGAGCAAAGGTTACAAACACTGGACACTCTGGGTAATCTAGAGCCCATTAGGTTGACCTAGTACGTAGTGTCGCAACTGATAACCTTGGTTGAATAGTATCTAAGACTCATAATTGTTATGTGTAGGAACATGCCTAGGCGAGGAGGAAGAGGTCGTGGTAGAGGTAGAGGTGGAGGCCGTGGGCCAATCCCTCAGGTTACTCCCCCTCCTAGCCCTCACCATAGTGACCAAGCAGATCAGATGGGTCAGAGAATTGAGGGACAGAATCCTGAACAGTCAATGGATAGGGTTCCTGGGCTCTGCGATCCGCTTTTAGAGGAGATTGTCATCTTAGGACTAGGCAGGTAGATGGCGAGGAGGTTGTGAGAGAGGGATAGATCCCCTAGGAGAGTAGATGACACAGCACATCAGGATGCTATCATTGCTGGTCACATGAGGGATCTACTAAGAGCACGTCCTCCTACGTTTGATGGTTCAGGAGGAGGATTAGAGGTTGAGACCTGGCTACTAGATTTGGGTAGATGCTTTGCCATGCACCCTTACGGTAGCAATACCTGTGCCAGATGCGCTATTATGCACTTGAGAGGATTCGCCTCTACATGGTGGCGCCTAGAGGAGCAGAAGCTCCATATAGATATTGGTTTTGTGTCTTGGGAGATGTTTCTCGAGAGGTTCAGAGCACGGTTCTTTTCAGAACACTGGAGGCAGCGTAGGGCTGATGAGTTCCACGATCTATGCCAATTAGCTCTTTCTGTAGAGCAATACAAACGTAGGTTCTATGAACTCAAGCAGTATGCCGGTATTGGTGATGATGAGCCTATGCTAGTACAACATTCTATCAGGGGCTTGAACGCCCTTATCAGTGGTGGTTAATGCGAGTCTTTGAGCCAAAGACTATAGATGCTGATGGAGAAGGCTGCATAGTTGAGGAAGAACCTTATTATGGCTTTAGGTGGGCATACAGGAGTGTAGATTGGGAGTGCTCCTGCAGCAGGTTTTAGTCCACGGGGTGGACAGGCACAGACAGGTGGTTCTTCCAAGAACCAACGGACACCCACAAAGGGTGGGAAGCAACAGAAAACACCTCAAAAGAACAATAACCCTCAACCACAACAACAAAGCGGTCCTCGAAAAGAATTAAAATGGCAGAGTAGAAAATAACAAGTGCAATGACGGGATCGACTGCCTTGAGTGCTTCGATCTACGTCGGTAGGGGTAGTTTTCAGCAGTCAATGCACCTTGAATTGGCGAGAGAGTTGTGGTAGAGAACTTACGGTACGAGGTTGTTATTCATGTGGGCAGCATGGGCACATAGCTAGGCAGTGTCCAATGAGAGGTTCTACTGGTTATGGGCCTCGACCTACAGTTTTAGAGCCTACAGTGGGTGATGCAGGACGTGCACATACAGTCTATGCAGCGGTTAATGACCGCCAAGCTGATCACCAGAATACGGTGGTCGAGACTTTAGGTAAGTTAAATGGTGTTAATGTATCTATAATTTTTGATTCTGGAGCCACTGACTCCTTTATTTCACCGTCCATTGTTGACCATTGTGGTCTTGTGGCAGTAAAACAAGGTGGTAAATGGCAAGTTGAATTCGCCTCTGGGGTGAAAGTAGCAGTAGATAACTTAGTACATAACTGTGAACTTAAAATAGGTACGTTAACTACCTTAGTAGATTTATATGTTACACCTTTAGGATCGTACGATATAGTGTTAGGTATGGATTGGTTAGCATCTTATCATGATGTAATTGACTGTGGACTTAAGACAGTTAGTTGCATTAATGATTTAGGTGCGAAAGTCGAAATCATAGGTATTCAAAGACCTATCTCTTTGCGGATGATATCTGCTATGCAACTAAAGAGATGTCTTCGTCAGGGATGTCAACTGTTTGCAACAACAGTTACTGATTTAGATGAGGGTGAGAGTCGAGAGGTATCTCTTGATGATCATCCTATTCTTAGGGAATTCACGGATGTATTTCCCGATGACATTCCTAAAATGCCACCGAAGAGGGATATTGACTTTAGAGTAGACCTAGTTCCTGGAGCTGAGCCTATATCTAGAGCTCCTTATAGAATGACGACTCAGGACTTAGAGGAACTTCGTATTCAGTTAGAGGAACTTTTAGAAAAGGGTTTTATTCATCCAAGTGTTTCCCCTTGGGGAGCACCTGTCATCTTCGTAATGAAGAAGGACGGATCTCTTAGGCTGTGCATTGACTATCGTCAATTGAACAAGGTTACGATTAAGAATCGTTATGCTTTGCCTAGAATCGATGATCTTTTTGATCAAATTAAGGGAGCTAATGTGTTCTCTAAAATCGATTTGAAATCCAGTTATCATCAATTGCGTATCGCTGAAGCAGACATTCATAAAACTGATTTTCAAACTCGATATGGGAATTACGAATTCATAGTAGTACCATTTGGGTTAACGAACGCACCTTCAGTATTCATGAGTTTAATGAATGGTGTATTTCGTACATACCTTGATCATTTTGTCCTAGTATTTCTCGATGACATTTTAGTCTATTTGAGGAACATGAAGGAACATGAAGAACACTTGAGACAGGTGTTGCAATGTTTAAGAGAAAATCAATTGTATGCAAACCTGAAGAAGTGTGACTTCTTTCAATCTGAAATTAAATACCTTGGACATGTGATATCTGGAAAAGGTATTGTTATGGATCCTTCAAAGATCCAAGCTATTGTGGACTGGCCCGCACCTACTAATGTAGGTGAAGTTCATAGTTTTATGGGGTTAGCTGGATATTATAGGCGTTTTGTAGAAGGATTTTCTAGGATAGGTCATCCTATTACTTCTCTTCAGAGGAAAGGGAAGAAGTTCATTTGGACATAACAGTGTCAGTTAGCTTTTCAGACTCTTAAAGAAAAGCTAACTAATGCGCCTATACTTATTGTTCCTGATCCTACTAAGGATTTCGTAGTATGTGCGGATTCATCTTTAGAGCGTTTGGGAGCAGTTTTGATGCAAGATGGGCGTGTGGTTGCTTATGAGTCTCACAAACTCAAGGACCACGAATTAAACTATCCCAGACATGACCTAGAACTAGTAGCAGTAGTGCATGCATTAGTTCGTTGGAGACATTTTCTATTAGGTCATCGCTTTGAACTTCATACAGATCACCGTAGTTTGCAATACATTTTCACGCAACCTAACTTGAATGCAAGGCAAAGACGGTGGATGGAGTTCTTGTGTGAGTACGATTTTGAAGTAAAGTATGTTCAAGGCAAAGAGAACGTAGTGGCTGACGCTCTTAGCCGATGTCGACATGAGATCTCTGCTACTACTCTTGAAGTAGATTTGAAAGGTCAAATAGTAGTTGCACTTCCTACTGATAGATTATATCAGGAAGTGAAGTCAGAGATTGAGTCGGGTAGACCTTTAGAAGGTCGATTTGAAGGTTATGTCCTAGAATCGGATGGTATATTATGACATTTAGGTCGCATCTATGTACCTCATGTAGAGAGTCTTCGTACATTAATCATGACTGAAGCTCATAGAGCTCCGTATTCAGCTCATCCAGGTGTCAAGAAAATGCATGCCGATCTTAGGCAATTGTATTTCTGGCCTGGTATGAAACGTGATATTGCTGACTACGTATCGAGATGTCTTGAATGCCAGCGAGTCAAAGCTGAGCATCATCATCCTGCTGGATTATTGCAGCCACATCTCATTCCTGAATGGAAATGGGATATTATATCCATTGACTTTATTGTTGGGTTACCTACGTCATCACGTCGACATGATGCCATTATGGTAACTGTTGACCGTTTGACTAAAGTAGCTCACTTTTCACCTGTACGATCGTCTTATAATGCTTCATCCGTAGCTAGGATATTCATGGAGGATATCGTTAGATTGCATGGGATTCCTCGTAGGATTATATCGGATAGAGATCCTGTATTTACTTTTGCCTTATGGACTTCATTACAATGTGCATTAGGTACCCAGTTGAACTTTAGTTCAGCGTATCATCCTCAAACCGATGGTCAAACTGAAAGAGTTAACCAAATATTATAGGATATGCTTAGGATGTACGTAATGGACCAACAATCACGTTGGGAGGATTACTTGTATTTAGTAGAATTCGCTTATAACAACGGATATCAGAGTTCCATAGGTATGCCACCATATCAGGCATTATACGGTCGTCCTTGTCGCACTCCACTTAGTTGGGATTGACTTGAGGATAGAGTATTACTTGGGCCTGAGATGCTTTGTGACATTGAGCAACAGGTTGACCGTATTAGAGAGCATTTGATAGCAGCTCAGGATAGGCAAAAGAAGTATACCGATGTGCATAGGATCGATCGACAGTTCGCTGTTGGTGATAGAGTGTTTCTTCGAGTGCGACCGCGAAAGAGTCCAATCCGTTATGGAAAAGGCTCTAAGCTTGCACCTCGTTTTGTAGGACCATTCGAGATTCTAGAGAGAATTGGTCCCGTGGCATATCGACTCGCCTTACCACCCAGTTTGTCTCGTATTCATGATGTTTTTCATGTGTCAGTACTTAGACCATATCATCCTGACATATCTCGTGTACTTGATTGGAATGCGTTACAGGTAGAGGACGGGTAGCTAGCTTTGGAGGCCGTGGCCATTCTTCAGCACCGGACGCTCGGTCTCAGGTGTCAAGATGTTGATCAGGTGAGGGTCCAATGGGATCCTAGCTATGAGGCTTCGGCTACCTGGGAGGATGCGACACGCATGAGGGAACTTTATCCCTATCTGTTCGCAGGCTTTCAGGAGCAAGCCTGATCCTAGGGGGGGAGGATGTAGTACCCCTCCGTTTATGCTTATGCTTTTTGTTGGTACTTTTTCATACTGTTAGACTTATTACATTTGTTAGATACTTTGATCGCTGGTTTTGAGCGATGGTGGATTATTCTATGACATGATGATACTTTGTGTGATGTTTATTGTTTTCAGACATGATATGATTTAGTGTAGATGTTACTTTTAGTTGTTTATGGATATGCAATATGCTTATGATGCATCACAACGCTTATTTCACAATTTTGTGGAGGTATTAGGTGGGTGGTTCGTAATCGCGACATTGGCCATGGTGCCCCTGCGATATCTGTGATTTTCTCCGCACGGTGTGTTTGTTTAATGCTTTATATATATATACATGTATGCATGTTGTTTGCTCGGTTGCAGGATCTGCAAGTACATGACACCGACTCCACCTGTGTAATCAGGTCTGAGCGTGTCAAGACTCAACGGAATTGTTGAACGGGAGATAGTAGTTAGGTTTATCCTAGTCCGGTCTTTAACCTTAGTTTTAGTACATTGTCAGTTTCAGTTTTGGGTCATAGGTTGTATTGTGTTTCTGTTGGTTAAATCATTTTTTCAAAGGTAAATATTGGTTAATTTTTAATGTTTGTTATTGTGCTTCTTACTTATTGTTATTTGCACTAATATTTAAATATGATTGAAATTTATCATTTAATAATTCTAATATATTAGCTAGTTTATTTGGTTAAATAGTTGGTCTTTAAAAGATTTAACTATTTTAATTAAATAAATTAATTAATTAAGTTAAATTATTAAGTGTGTAAATTATATTGTATTTAAATTGTATTTAGAAAATTAGAAAATAAAATAAAATAAAATGCATGTAAAATAAAATTGTGATTGAAAATTGATTTGTAGTATTTAAAATAAAATAAATAAATTATTTGCATGCAATTAGAAAATTGATTTTCAAATTTTAAACTTAATAGATTAATTAAATTACATGCAAATTTAATTGGCAAAAATTGCCGAGAAGTGGAGAAGATATTTTCTCAACAACTTCTCGACATGTGTGTGAGTGCCATAATTACATTGGGGTTGTTGAAAATTTTACCATAGTTATTGAGGATCCGATTTTGCACGGGGTTATTCAATTTCCTCGGGGAAATTTTCTGGGCACTGGAAAAATTCTGTGCAAAAAAAAAAATATTCTGAGAAGTTGTTATTTTATTTTGGTTGATTTTGGAATTGGAAGATCCTTCAAAGAATCTTGGTGGTTGAATAGTTTGTTTGAGTTTAGTTCCTCGGGGAAGTTATTGTGGAAGCTACAGGCTATTGTGAGATCTTCAGGTAAAAGATTTTCTTCATTCACTAGATCTTCACAAACACTAGAAAGAGGTATTATTCTTTGAACATGATTCTGTTTCTTCTATAAAGATGATAAACAATTGAGAGAGCAGACATGGGGAAGGATTTTTGTATATACTCTTTGTTTAAATCTGGTTAAAATTTTGGGGCCATGTAAATTGAAAGAAATTTGCCCTGTAGATAATCTATTATTAAGAAATTTGTTGTACAGAATTAAATAACTATTTCTGATCCCTGTTGAAAACTCATATCAGAAAAATAATTTTGTCTGAGTATTTTTAAAAATTGAATGAACTTTTTATTTATATTTATTTATAAATATATTATGTTGAATTTTTTTATTTTTCTTTTAACTATCACCGTACAGGCGAATTTAAAAGAATTTAAAACAAATTTCTGAAATCCATTTTTTGAATTTCGTATTTTACTGTTCATACGGATTGAAGAAAGTTTTTTTTAAAAAAATTAATAAATGTTAAAAATTCTGGAGGATTGGGGAGGGCCGAACCCTCCCCTCTCCACTTTAAGGGTCGCGCAGCCCTTAAGGCTGCGCACATCAGCCACCAGGGCTGCTGGGCGCAGCCCTAATGGCCGCGCGGGGGTTTATCCCCAAATTTGTTTCATACGAATTTTTATTTAAAAAAAAATGAAAATTGAATATTATTATATGTTAAATGCAGTTTTTGTTGGTAGAATTAAACTGTAAATTAGAATTTATAAAAATGTATTTATATATATATTTATATATATATATATATGTGTATATGTAAATATATATATATATATATATAAATATATATTTTTATATATGTGTAAATATTGTGGAAATAAATGAGTTTAAATTGTATATATATGTTATTTCTTTTTGAATTATAATGTTTTTTTTTTAAAAAAAAAAGGAAATAAAGGATGAGAAATCATAGCAAATAATATAGAGTGATATTGTGAAAATCGGCAAGATAGAATATAGAAAGTAGTTATTTTCTTGTTTATTTAAAGATTCTATAATTAAGACAATTTGCAAATATGTTTATTTTTAAACTGATACACATGGATTTAGTATATCTAAAGGATAGTTGTGTATTTTTATTTGTTTTAAATTGTTTTATTTCTCCTTGAGAATGGGAAAAACGGGAAAAACAAGTCTTCTAGATTAAGTGATAAATGGGGGTTGTGTTTGTAAGTTTAAATTTCATGTGTAGTCTAGAGATGTGTACATGGTTTTGCTTGGTGTTTTACACGTATGTTATGATCATTGATTATGGTCCGTTTTAATCATGATTGGTTTTTATAGAGAAATTGGTTATTTGTACACTTTGTAAACCCTAGAAAGAGAAAACATAGAATCCCGTGTTATGTTTAGGGGAGTGGCTATTTGTAAGGGCCAACACACAAAGTGGTGTCAGGGTAACTTACAAGTAGTTATTAACTCAGTGAAAACTAAAGAACATAGTAGATTAGATTAAAATTTTTAACAAGATATGCATGCCTCACTTATGACTCATAAGCTACTACAGTTATGAGTATAAGTTGAGAACGCCTAGAATGGAAAATTGTTGTCTCGTTTCCTCAAGAGGCATTCGATTCCGCAACTGTATGCAATAGGGGCCGGGTTTCGTAAGAGGTTACCAGGGTAACCCAAGGATTGGGGGCCGGGACCTAGGAAGAAACACCAGGGTAACCATTGCATCGTTGTGATGACACTCCACCTAGAATAACAATTAAACCTTGTGTTTGAGTTTCAATCAATTGTCAAAATATGGAAGCAATGTAACCATTAGATTGTATTGTACTAGTGTCTAGGGTTAGTAGATTAGGTCTAAGTAACCTTATTACTATCTCCTAGCACGGGGGGTGGACCTACAGGTACCACATGGTTGGGTGGAACGTGCACCTTACTCCGTTGGGTCCCCAGTTTGATCGTAGCATTGAGCGCTTCATGGATGGAGAGCTCACACATGGATTCCTTCTATACCTTCATCATTGTATATTATGAACTTGTAATGTAAAAACATCCCTCAATTGTATAAGAGGTGACCAATGTAATTGTAAATGTATTTGTTATTTGAACTACCTCATCAGATGGATGAGTATTGTAATATCATATCAATGCAATGTATGGAAACATGTTTGTACTTTAATATATCTTGAATGGAAATTTTATTATTAAGCATTGTTTAGTTTATGTTATGATTTAATATGAACAATGTGAAATACTTAAGTCGCTTATGGAAAACTCAAAGTAGTGTAACGTCGTTTAACCTAAGAATGTATGCAATTAATTAACATAATATTAATACTTTAAAAAAAAAAAATTATTACACCTATATAACACAATTGCAACGTTCTTAGGTTATTAAGGCGGGGCATTACATAATCCATGTGAAACCATGCGATGACACTCTCGTCTGACATTCTATTTGTGTTGATTTTCTGAAGTCCTCTAGAAGTGATTCATTGATTTCTCTTTGGTTATTGTTGGTTGTAGTCGTTGATATTATGTCTTGAGTTTCATTGATGTTGTGATTGTGACTTGTTATGTTCAGAAGTGGTTGACTGTTGTGCCTTTGGGTTTGTCATTGTTGAGTTTCTAAGTGGTCTTTGATATTAAGTTGTCTTTTGGAGTTATTGCTGGCTGCTGAAGGTGTTTCATTGGGACCTTCCGTCTACTCTCGCAAAGACTCTGGTATTGTGGAACGTGTTTCACCTCATGGCTTCAAGGGTGGTAGACATGTATCTATTGCAGACTTTTACGGATGCGTTGATGATCCAAAGAATTTTTGTACTCAGATGTATGCCATGTACTTCGAGCGTAATGTATTCATTGATGTATTGTTCCATGTGCGTTGCTGTAATGACGCTTGATGCAAAATTGTATATGAAATATTGAGATGTATTTTCAGTCAATTGTATTTTACTATCTTTTGGATGTAATGTATATTCAGGCCATGTATTTATTCTAGAACGATCATTTGTAATAGTTGTGTTAAGTTGTGTAATATCGGTGGTAATATCACTGCTTCATATCTTCATAGTATCTTTCATTGTCATGTGTACATATGTTATTAATATGGATATAGTTAACGGATATTTTAAATGGTGTTATGTGAATGAATGGAATTATATAACTGTTAAATTATTGCTTAATCTATTGTCTTGGTTATGGGTTAGAATAGTAATGTCACTTCGTGTACCCCATTGGAATTAGTCGTGTAACTTAGGACTTTTTTATGTTAGAATACTTAAGTATGTTTATTTTGGCTCTTTAAAAAAAAATTGTTCCATGGTGCCATTAGTTCCCTGTGGAATCTGCAGACGCTCTGTGTTGCATTAAGCCTAGCATTGCTGGCTTGATTAAAATATTTGGAAATATTTAACTCCCTCTGGCTAGACATGCAGGCCTCACCTTAGGCTACCAGAGACATTACACCGTGCTTTCATTTATACATAGAGGTCTAAGTGTTGGTTAAATAAGAATATTATTAACATTCGATTAGTTTATTCTATGATAATATCATTATTGTTGGTAAGTCTTATGTTGGGGGTGAATAATAATATTGTTTAGTTAAATTGTTAATTAAACGATAATATTATTATTAAATTAAGAAAAAAGAGTTGATTCAATAATACCAATATTATTAGGGTTTCTTAGTTGATCAAAATATAATATTCTTATGATGAGGTCCAATAACTAAATATTTGACTACATTTCTAACATGTATATAGTTGAGTGATTATAATATTATTAGTGACTCTGGAATTTTGTTTTGTTTATATAATTTGATGTTCGTGTTAATAATAAATGAAGATTTCCTAAATGTCTTATAAAATGAAAGAGTGTACTAATGTTTCTAAGAAATTGTCATTATAGAGGATTGAAAAATCTTACATTGAAGTACATATTCTTAAACCAATAAGGCCACCTAGCTCGCTATCCATAATACTAAATAGGATGACTATAAACAAATGATGTGATACATGAATGGGTGTACTAAAGGAATGTGAATAAATACTAAATAGATATACTTTTTAATATGGTGCGGGAAGAACGCATTCTACTAATCTTATTGTAGCCAAAGCTGCTTAAGTATACAAGAAACTTATGAAAGAAGTGTCTAAAGGATTGGGGAACCAAATCCCTAGGCTAAAATACCATAAAAAATAGTGTTAGATATAGCATTTTTTTAAAAGAAAATTAAAGCATAGAATCCATTGGTATAATTAACATTCATGACCAAGATAATACCTAATTTCTTATATGAGAACATTATTGCAATATTTGGTTATTCCATTAACATCTTTAATGGTCAAGAAAATCATGATAAAATTATAAGAATCAAAGAGATATTATTTAACTTCATTATCACCAATAACAAAGATATACCGTATCATCCATAAGAAAATAGAAAAGAGTGGCACTCTTGAAGATAATTGCATAGAAAGTTTTAATAACAATACCTCTAATTGAGATAGAAATATTCCATAGCAGTATTGTCATATAGAACCAGTTATAAAATATTAGAACCAGTAATAAATACTACCCTGGTGAAGACCCCTTTCTTTGCTGCAATATCCGACAATGTGGTTCGGGAGTGGGACTTTGTTGTTAATCCCACATTCATTGCTAACGCGATCACAAACAAAGTCTTAAATGTCTGGTGGACTCATTTCATATAAATGTTTTATTATGCTTTATCAATGCAAAGTTTATTATTTAGTTATATTTTATAGTGCAATGGTGAATTGTTTTTCATTTATTTGAAGAAGAGTTTTCAATATATAGATACATAGTATTATCTAACTATTTTACATGTCATTCGATACACTAATTTTTTATCCTTTCTTATATTCACATATCTTTAAACATTTGCCTAATCTACTTATTTGTTGCTCCTATACTTGCACTTGTTCTCATGCACAAGCTATCTACTATGATTTAGTCTCTTTTGTATTTGTATATTAGCTATAGTTGTGGAGTCATCCAATCAATCATGGACTTATCCCATCCAAATTAAAAAAATAATTCAAAATTTAACCAACTTTCCATTTTTATCATTTCCACTTAGAGCTAACTAAATATAAATTGCATAATTCAAATATCATTCACATGATTGGTTGTTTTTTAGATCAAAGGAATACATTTTGTTTAATTATGGGTAGTCAACATCAACACTAACAACTTTAAAGTCACAACTATTGATCCAATATTGATAAAAATATTGGACATTATATAAACAACTACTATCACAACTATTGAAACATGCTCAGGTACTACTGGGTCCTCTCCCCTATGACCTTAATATTATGCATTTTAAAAATATTTCATAGCCTTGAAACTAGATAATTGGCTTACTCACTTAGTATATGACCTTCACACTGATTGGCTTACTCACTTCATGAGGAAGGAGAGCCTAATGATTGTCTATGGTGTTGAAGTGAGGAGTTGGAGGTGGGTTGTTGGGCCCGTGTTTCCTAGAAAATATTTTAAGAGGTTTGGTTTTTATCATTCTAATTTATCCAAGTAAATCACTAGCTTAGATATGGTTAAGCTACTATTGAACAACAACACATTTTAAGTGGTTAAGCCTACGATTATCTAGTTTGATTAAATATTTGAAGAGATTTAACTCTCTTACATAGGATGACTCTATCTCACTCTTGCTATCATTTTCTTCTTTATAACTCGTTCTTTGAATTCATTAGCATTAAATATTTAATAGTTCCATTTGGTGGAACTTACAATATAAAAATAAACCTCTTGCTCTAATGCAAGGATGCTCTACAAAAAATGGGCCCAGGTTAGTATACAAAATTTTAAAGATTTCTTGACTAATGACCAATTATAAAATTTCACAGTCACCATGGATATCTCCATGAATAAATTCATAAGGCTAATTGGGGATGGAACCACAATAGTGAACAAGAATGAGGTCAAGTACATACATACTTGGCATCATGATCATGAAAACTCAAGAACATTTGTAAGGGCTCTGGGTGGATTTCAAAGGGTCTTTAATCAAATGACAGACCTATGGCATGGCAAAAAGACAAAGGGGAGGCTACCAAGCTAGGCTTCAATCCAATCCAAATGCTGAAGAAATCAATCCCAACAAGGTAGTGTCTGCTAGAGAACTAGGCTGGGGTGAAAGTGAAAATGGTAATCAAAGCTTCAAAGAATGATCTGATATGTTATTTGTAGTCCACTAATGAAATTTGCTACAAGTATGAGAAATATTTTCATGCGTTTTGTATAAAACTAGTATATATTTCCTACAATTTATAATCATTGTATATGTAGGTATATGGTTGTAGGAACCTCATGTATTTTGTATAGGCGGACAAAGTTTGAGGACATCATATCTATAAGTTGAAATGCTGGTAATCAACTGAAAATATATAAGTTTTGATAAACTATATCTAATATGAAAAAAATGTTCAATTGTACAATCTCATTCTATATGGCCCTTACCCTTCTCTAATCCTAGGACACATGGACTTGATATTGGAAGAGAGGAAATAAATGCTTGATTTCCCTGTTGCATTTATATATTAGTTTTTTATGTTTGTTTGATCATTTTACTTGTTGATATTGGTTTAATATTGACCTATTCATTATAAGATTTTTCTGAAATTGGTGAAAGAATAAACGTAGAAATTTTCTTTGGGTTTTCAATTTTATATGAGTGCAATGTTGGAATGTGTGTGTCATGCCTAAAGTTTTCACTAGAAAAACCCAACCATTTTTTTTTTTAAACCTTAACCAAGTAGATAGTGATGACCAACTATTCATGAGCATGGTCGCATACTTTGCACATATAGTTTAAAAAGTGATTTAATCATATGTAGTATCATTTTTATACAATCTTCTCTTACATAATGACAATATTATTTCACCAACTAAACCAAATTATCATTATTTCTCAATACCCACAAACTAAATATTAATGACATTATTATTATAATCTGATAATAATTATTAAGGTTAGAAACACATTATCGTTTAGTCACCATCAAGAATATTGGTAGTAGTCTTAATTAGATTCATGCCCGATTGAGTATCCACTTAATAATATTAGATTACTCTAGAACATAAGGTAATTTATCTCCGCCAATTTCGTACTCATACAAAACTTTAATTAACTAATTAATCATATTCGAATATTAAGTATCAGCTACACATTATGTATATAATTTAATAATCCTTATTATTATTAATTTTTTTTAAGGAATTACTCATATAATTCTTTTTCTTTATTTTTATTTATTTTTAACCATAATTTGAATTAAAGTAACTTAAAATCTAATAAATAAATAAATAAAATTTAGTACTTAATTTTCTAACTTATAAGTCACGTGGCTCTTCCATTTAACTTTTATTTTCTTACCTTATAGCTCTCCCTTTAACTTTTATTTTCTTACTTCTTAAATTTACTTAAACATGTTTCTTTTATTTTAATGGGAGTTTCCATCACTCCTTTTAACTTATATTTAAAAGTCTACCACTATAAAGAGCCATGGTTATTCCTTTGGCTATTATTATTAGCGTATATTTTATTTATTTATCAAGAGCTCCCATACGTATATGTTTAAATTTCACGTGAAAGATATCTATGGTTTCGTTATTAATCTTTGAATTTAACGCCACTATGAGTGTTCTCATATGAATGGAATTACCAAAAGAGGGCCTTGCTTGAGAAGATAATATTGAACTATAGATTGAAC
>VDFB02337343.1:0-209315 GCA_007258455.2 Sequoia sempervirens
TCTGTTTCTTCCGCCGTCTTCAGGAAGAAGGCTATCTCTGATGGAGGAGCATTTATGAAGCAACTCATCAAAATTTCCGGTGATGGATTAAGTGTAGAAGAAAGTCGTGTAACAAGATAATTAAATCTTGCTACAAACTTCCTCATGGGCTCATTGTACTCCATATTTGAATTTGCAAGTTGGGCAAACAACCAATGACTGTCTTCAGCGGGCTTGAATCTTGCGAAAAATTTCTCGCTCATATTTGTCAAGCTTGTAATAATGCCTAGCTGTAAGTGATTGAGCCAGTCGACAACATTCCCAACAAGAGTCTCCACAAAGAGACGCATCGTGATGTCTTCATGTGCCACATGCAACACAATGCAAGCAGTTGAGAAGGTAGATATGATCATCAAGATGTTGAGTTCCATTTTCGTGAAACCGTGGAAAGTGCTTCCTTGACCCTTTAGGTAACTCATGATGTTATCGCAAAGCCAAAGGTCCAATGTTATTACCCCCAAGGTAATGGGGTAGATGTCCGGATTTTGCCGCAAGATATTGTTGAAAGTATCATCCATCGCTCGGGTTGGATCACACAATATACCGTGATGGTCATTCCCTGCGGTCATAAAGCGTAAGCTTCTTGAAGTTTTATGCCTCGTGCCCCATGGTGGCACTAGAAAACTGTTGGCGCTTTAATTTGCACCTCTGGAATGCAGATTAGAAACAGACAACTATGCACAGATAAATTGCTCTTCGAATTAGGAGGGGAAGCTCTCTCTTTGTTGATGTTGCTTAAAGAAAGTAAACTAAAACTAATTTGCCAATCTTTTTATTCAGCTAAGTGCAGAAAGTTATAAAACTCTAGCGTTGTAGCTAAGATTTTCTCTTTTGAACTTCAACTACAACTAAGCCTACTCTATTGATGTTTCTAACCACTCAACTAAACTTAGAGCTTGAGAGTTAGAAATGAACAAGGAATGATTCTTTGACACAAATACTTAAACAAACTTTCTTCCAACGCACATTTACTATACTTTCAATGCAAGCTGAAATAGAGATCAACAAACTTTCTTCCAACACACATTTATTGTACTTTTAATGCAAGCTGAAATAGAGATCATATAAGCATAGCACATAAAACGGAAACCTTAGACAGTAGATCAAAGCAGCAAAGTAGGCATAAGATTTCCTTTTCTCAAATTTCAAGTAACAAAGATTACACTTTTGGGACAGTAGGATTGTAGCAATAATAGGCTTACAGTTTAGCGATCAAACCAGAATACATTGACACAAGTAACACATGAACTGAACAATATCTTGCAGCAAAGGTAGGCATACAAGCTTGCTCTTACACTAAGTGAACTGAAACTGAACAACAACTTGCGGGCAAAATAGGCTGAGCAATTTGCTATCACAATAACCGTTAAAGAAAAATGGGCAAGGCTGCCCTTATTTATACACAAGCAAGGGAGTAGGGAACCCTAAAATCTCCTTGCTTTTACAATAGGATTTGCCAACATGTGAACTTTATTTTTAAAACTAAAACAAGATAACTATCTAACAACTTGCTAAAAGCAAAAAGTAGGGAAATTGCTAACTATTACAACTTGATTCTTTCTCTTTCACGAAGAATAGATAAGAATGAGACAATAATAGAAAGAAAGCTTAGAGAAAGGGTCGAGTTAACTGCTGCTTTTGAGTTCTATTCTTGGAAAATATCGCTGCCCGAAAGAGGTGACTTATTTCGGAAACTCAATCCGCCAAAAAGCTGATTTGTTCTTGATTTCAAGTGGAGAGTGATGCATGCTGAAAATCTTGATTTTTGACCGTAAACTCGACTAGGTTTATAAACTTTTTGCACAAACTGCTGAAAATAGAATGCTGATTTGCCTTAAAAAACAATTTCTTTGAAAAAAGCTAGGACCTGGGTTTTGTAGAGAATCTCATTCCGAAGAAACCCAGTTGATCAAATTTCGAAAAAGCCGAGGATTTCTCGAAAAAGCGTGAAAAAAATAGATCCTTGAAAACTTGAAATTTTCCAAAGTTGAAGAGAATCAAGGACTAAGCGGACCCAAATGAATGAATTTTGAAAAAGATGACCCCCTTCCTCTAAAAACTGATGCCTTGGAAAAATAAAGCATGAAAAAGCGAGCCTTTGTGCATATTGATCATGAAAATATGAACTTCGAAAAAGCACAATGTTTTGGCCTTTAAATCTTGACGAGAAAAAAAAGATACTTTTCTTCGTCTAGATGCAAACCTGCAAAAAGTGAATAATGAAATCTAAAGCCTTCTTTTATAGGTTTTGAGGATAAATAAAATACTTTATTCTCCAGCTTTAAATCTTTGAAGCCAATCTTGAGTAGGTTCATCGAATGTGCACGTCGTTTGAGAGTTGAATGATGAAAATTTGGAAATTTCTCTAAGGTATGGACGCCCTTCTTGACAGACTTAGCCATTTTCTTGACATTTTCAACTTTTTGCTTGATTTTGACCGCAATTTGATACTCAATTCCGAGTGCTCGGTGAATCCTATGGATTGGCTGAATGATCATCACGAAGCTTGATTGAATCTGACGAGATCATTCTGGAGGTTGCTCATTCTAAAAACTGAATCTGGACCCTCAAAATGCTGGGCGCCCCTATCTAGTTGGGGTGCCCATGGCTCCCTGTGTTAGACTTTTTCTGATGTTCTTCAATTTCTTCATGTTTTATGATCTTCAGATGAATTCTCGTTTCTGGATGATTGACTGACCCGATGAACTAGCTGTCAGATTCGTTGGATAGCTCGGAGAATTCTGAGGGGGGTCTTCTAGAAATGATTGGCCTAGAAAAGTAGTTTTAGGGTGTCAAAAGCTTGGGTGCTATGGCTAGCTGGGGCGCCCAACTCCTCTAGAGTTAGTATATTTTTTGAGATTTCCAACTTTGCTTTTGACTTTTCTCAAATTTCCCATGTTTTCAGCTTCGTTGAATCTGTGATATCTGATATTTGACAAATCCAATGAGCTCACTGATTATCCCATTGAAGAGTTTTATGAAAACTGAAGAAAACTTGCTGGGGCTTGAAACCCCTATTTCACTTTTGGAGTGCCCAAAAGCTTGGGTGCCCTTGGCTACTTGGGGTGCCCATGGCTCCCAAATCCTTGGGCGCCCCTCGCTAGCTGGGGTGCCCATCACTCCCAGACTTAGTCATTTTCACGATATTTTCATTTTTCGAGATTCTCCAACTTTCTCCCTTCGTTCTCCGTTTCACGAACATCCTTCGCTGTTGCCTTGATCTGTGCAGTGTTTGATAACTTGAATCTGACACCTGGCAGTTGACCAACCCCCATTAATGACCTCAGAGCTCCTGAAAAAGCGTTTGAAGAAGCAGAATAGATCCATTAGGGCAAAATTGATCTTTTGATGATTCTGACTGGACCAACCTGATGAGGAGGTATATTAAGCCAATCAAAATCTGTTTGAACCTTGGAAGCCAAACTTCTTATTTTTAGAAAATTTTGCTAGCATCCGTTTTAGAAGAAACCGAGAAAAACCCAAAAAATGTCTATATTTGAAACTTTCTATTTTTAAAAAATTACCTAAATTTTATGGCCGAAAAACTGAGATTTGGGTTTTTTGGAAAACCTCGCTTTGAGTACACCCAGATTGTTAGATTTTGAAAATTTTGAGTTTTTGACCCACATGCATGACATGGAAGTTTTCATTTTCGGACCTTTTGACAGTTTTTAACAAGACTTTTTACCATTTTTACAAAATGCATAAGTGTAGCAAATTTTTTAATTTGGGGTAGAACATCTTGAAGGAGGTATTACATTACAAATCTTGGTACATGTTATTGTGAAACAAAGAGAAGGTTTCTTTTGTAGATTCTCTCTTTGGTTATGGTATTCTATCTAGATGTTTGTATTCACATGTTTGAGTGTGAAGAACTTGGGAGAGCTATGGAAACTAGTGGTGAGAGAGGTATTCAAGATATTTGTTTGTAGGATTTGCATATCATTGTATTTTTCTTTAACACTATGTAATAGAGGAATTAACCACATCCTTTATGTGAAGTACTATTGGTAGACTTGGTATGCTTTGATCTATTTTCAGATTTGACATTGCTCATGCAATGGGAGTTTCTGGATATATGTTTCTTTATCCTCTTTGATATCTTGGTTCGATAGTTACTGATGTGATGATGATTTTGCATGTTTCATTGGATTTGGTCCTATGAGTTATGTTGTTGTGTGGGCTGATCACCCATTTGATTGCAGTGGGATGACTTGGATGTGGATTGTCTATATCCACGAGGTTTTTCAGTGTTAATGCAAACTTATTAGTTGGCCTTGTCTGTGGTCATTTGTTCATTGGTATGTTGCATTGAGATAAGAGGATGGATGTATGGAGACTTGATTACAGATTTTGGGTTGATATGTTGATGGCATGAAGTTCTATGTTTTGTATACCTTTGTTTGAGGTATGGTTAACTTGGACGAGTTGCAATTTGTTGTGGTTGTTATTACAGTTGCTATGAGTAAGGTAGCTAACACAAAGCCTTTGTTATCATTTGGATTTGATGCATGCATTCATATAAAGATTGGTGTAGGTTTCAGTGGCAGCTGATATGTTTCACCTTGGCATGTTCCCTTTTCTTCCATAGGTGGCATGTTGGAGGATGTGAGGAGTTTCTTGTTTGATGGTGGTTATCATGGTCGCTTTTGCTGGTATTTTGTTGGAGTGTGAGAGCATGGTAAAGATTCAGGTGGTACAGGATTGGATAAGGGATTTTTTTCCCTTGTTTTTGAATTCCTATGGGTGTATTTACAATGTATGATGTCAAGTGGAAGAATATTAGGATTAAGGTGCCATCTACCTTGTAAATCCTATGTGATATTGCATAGTTCCAACATCCTTGGAAAGTGTCCCTAGGTACTTAGGGTGAATTGGGAAAATATTTTTGTAATATTTATTCTCATCATTATTTGTATTACATTCATAAGGGGTGATGGGTTCCACTAGCAGCAGTAAAGGTGACTTGTGGACATTGTATAGGCGCAAATTTGCACCCCTTATGCAAATTCCCCTTTTACACTTCCTCACCTTTGAAAATCAAAGCCGAAGGCGAAATTCCCCATCAGCTTGCTGCCTTCGTTCCACTTGGCATCTATCTTTTGCATCGGTAGAAGAATAATTGTCGGGGACGCCCGTGCGACGCACTTATGTCCCTGACAGATTCCTGCGTCTGAAGTTGACAGAGGCATTACACTTCCCATTGGGGTCGAGTTGTAACGTCCATCTTCGACCAACCGACCTAAATATGGCAGATTCTCTCCCTTCTCCTTCAAATTCTTCCATTCTCATGCCATTTCATCTTCCAAGCATTCAACTGATCTTCTTTACAATCTTCTTTTTGCACTCCCTAAGCATTCTAGCATCCACTTCTTGCATTCTCAACTTTCATTTTCACTCTCAAGTAGCACTTTGGCACTCTGGAGCAGCAACAACAACACTTCATCAACTTCGTAGAGCAAGTGTGGAACAAACCATTGCAGCAGTGGCTTGAGTCCTCTTTTTCTCCTCCATTAGCTAGTGAGATCTTGGTGGAGGTGGTAAGCATTTTCACTCCTCTCCTCTACGATTTGGTTGAGTAGCACATTATTGTTTTGTAGTGTTTATTGTGTTCTCTACTTTCTTTTCTCCTTTATCATACATTTTTCTATCGTGACTATCTTGGCTGTCCGTGGAGGTGGAAATACCAAAACAGGGGTTTGATTGAGGTAGGCCCCTATACAACCCCCCAACAATTTGCATCTTTCTTGTGTGTAGGTGGGCGTGTGTTTGGAGCTAGCTGGTGAATAGGCTCTTTTGTGAGATTAGCTTTGTCACCCTAGCTTTGATATATCTACTTTATCATATTCATTTATACTTCTCCTACCTTATAGTCCTATTTTGTTCCCTTAAAAATACTAGCTAGGCTGTCAGCTCGTTTCCTGATGGTTCTTACTGTATTTTCGGTCCTTTGGTCGTACAGACGACAACGCACTTGAGAGATGCTTGTGTGCCGTGCCATCATCCCAGAACTGCGCTTTCGTCCTCGGGCAGAGAGCTACCTGAGGTGCAGTGTTGAACCCGAAAACCGGCTCGCCTAGCCCAATTCTGAGTTTTGGGTCCGCAGAGTGATTGAAGAACCTTATAGTCCTCATCATTCTTGCCCCTCATTTCAAAACACCCCTTTCGAGTGAGGTAAGTTAGGGCAGCCTTCCGTTCTTGGCTCTCCGTGACCTGGGGACTTGAACGTGGTTGGTCCCCCTCTCTTACAGACATAAATATTTAATATTGTTTTTCCCACATATGGATGCCTAGAATGACATATTAGAAGACAAGGAAAGGACAATGAGTGATTGTTGGTATTCTCCAAGTGGGAGCTTGAAAAGAGGCAACATGTGTCTCTTAGTATTCCATCATTTATAGCATTTAATGTAATGTTTATCTTCCAAGTTTGGGCAGCCAAGTTGGAGGGAAAGTATTGGAGCCAAAACCAGTGTCCTTTCGCATTTTGAGGAGATAATCCAAGGGTTGGGGACATTTGGAAAGAAGGGTCATCTTTGGGAGCCTTGTGTCAGGCTTAAGATGTCTTCACAAGTCTATACAATCAACTCTTTGGATGTAAAAAATATGAGGAATAGCTGAATGTAGAGTTTCATTGCAAGTACAAGGACAAGTTGAGGCATAAGGAGGTTGTTCATAGGTGCACAATTGCTGCCATGGTGGAGGCAAAAAGGAGAATGGAAGTAGTTGTATTTGTTGTACCCCAAGTTAAAATTTTTGCTACATTTAGGCATTTTGAAAGAGTCGGTAAAAGTCTCGTAAAAATTGTGAAAAAGGTCAGAAAATGGAAAATTTGCATGTCATGCACGAGGGTGAAATACTCAAAATTTTCAAAATCTGAGGATTTGGGTCTACCTAGAGTGAAGTTATCTACAAAACCCAAATCTTAGTTTTTTGGCCCTAAATTTTAGGAAATTTTCTAAAAATAGACTTTTTTTGCATATTTTTGGGTTTCTTCTCAAATGAATGTTGGCAAAATTTTCTAAAAATAGAATTTTTGGCTTATAGGGTTCAAACTGATTTTGATTGGCTTAAAATACTTCCTCATCAGGCTAGTCCAATCAAAATTGTCAAAAGATCAGTATTTCTTTAATGGGTCTATTTTGCTTTTTCAGAAGCTAAAATAGGAGCCCCAATGTCATTAATGGAGGATGCTCAATTGCCAGGTGTCAGATTCAAGGCCTCAAGCACTGCAAAGATCGAGAAATAATGAAAGATGTTCGTGAAATGAAGAATGAAGGAGGGAAGTTGGAAAGGTTGAAAAAGTGAATAAATTCTAGCACTACCAAGTAAAGGTGCCCCTGCTAGCCAGGGGTGCCCATCTTTTCAAGGCCTCAGATGCTTTTTCTAGGGTTTGTGCTTCCAAAACATTGTTGCTCATAATCCTTTCGGCTCCACAGTGAATCTATCAACAGGTCCATCAGATCAATTTGTCAGCTAGGATCATGGATCGAACAGAGAAGTTTCATCAAAGAGCAAGAATGCAAATCATGAAAATCCCAGAAAATATTCTAAGTCTGGCAAGTAAAGGTGCCCTAGGTAGCCAGGGGTGCCTAGGGTTTTGGAGGACCTAATTCAATTGCTAGGGTTTGCAAAAATATCAGCTTCAGCAAAATTCTTGAAGCTTTCCAGTGGATATCTCTACAAAATCATCAGATTCGCTAGTTGGTAGCAAATTCAGATTGAATGAAGAACAGATCATGAGGAACAAAAATGGACAAATTTGAAGGTTGAAAAACATCCAAAAAATGATTAATTTTGGTGATCTTGGGCGTCCTAGCTAGCCAGGGGTGCCCAAAGCTTTTGAGCAGCTAAAAGTGGAAAATAGGGTTTGTCACCTTTGAAACTTTTCTTTAGATTTGAATAGGCTCTCCAACGGATGCATCAACAAGCTCATTAGATTTGTCAATCACTGAAAATTGCAGATTGAACGGAGGGATAAACTTGTACAAAATGAAAAAGTCAAAAGAAAAGATTGAAAATCACAAAAAATATTCTAACTTTGAAGGAGCTGGGCGCCCCAGCTAGCCAGGGGCGCCCAAGCTTTTGACCCCTTAGAACCAGTTTTCAGGAGATGCAGCCTACAAAATATTATTCTAAGAATTCGTCAAGCTATCCAACGAATCTAGTAGCCAGTTCATCGGGCCAGACAATCATCCAGAAATGAGAATTCATTCGAAGATCAGAGAATATTAACAAATTGAAGAATATCAAACTTTGACTAACTTTGCTAAGGATGGGTGCCCCAAGTAGCTAGGGGCACCCAAGATTTTGAGGGCATGGATGGTGTTTTTAATAGTTGCAGCCTCCAAAAGATTCTTTCTAGATTCAATCAGGCTTTGCAACCGATCAGTTAGCTAGTTCACAAGATCATTGGTGTCTGGAAATGAAGATCAAATTGTGGCCAAAATAAAGCAAAATTTGGAAATACAAAGAAAAATGGCTAAGTTTGCCAAGAAGGGCACCCAAAGTTCGATGCCTTAGTGAATTTTTCAGATTTCGTCCTTCAACATTCGAAGCAAATTTCCACATTCAACGAATCTAACTCATGATTGGCTTCAAAGAATTGAAAGTTGGAGAATAAAGTGTTTTTTATCCTCAAAACCTATTTAAAGGCCCTTGCATTCATTATTCACATCTTTTGCAGGTTGGCGTCTAGAGGAGGAAACATATATTTTTCTTCATATCAAGATTTGAAGGCCAAAACGTGGTGCTTTTTCAAAGTTCTTCATATTTTCCAGATTAGGTTGCTCAGAGGCTCGCTTTTACATGCTTCAAATTTCCAAGGCATCACATTTTAGAAGAAGGGGGTCATCTTTTTCAAATTTCATCAAACTGGGTCAGCTTAGTTTTTGTTTATCTACAACTTTGAAATTTTTTATATTTTTCAAGAAGCTACTTTTTCTGCGCTTTTTTAGGAAACCCTCAATTTTTCCGAAATCTGATCAACTGGGTTCCTTTGAAATGTGATTCTATGCAAAACCCAACTCTTAGCTTTTTTTGATAAAATCCTAAAATTTTAGGGTTTCTAGTTTTTCAATCAGCCATCAACATTTTCCAAAATTGGATGATCTGGGTCTCTTCACAATGAGATTGTTCACAAAACCCATATCTCATTATTTTTGGAAAAATCTGCCTTTTAAAGAAGAAAAATCAGCAAGCTATTTTTAGCTTTTGTGCAAAACTTGTCTGAGCATAGTCGAGTTTACAGTCAAAAGTTGAGTTTTTCAGCATGCAATATTCTCCCATGGAATTCAGAACCAAGCAGCAGATGGGCGGGTTGTTTGCAGCCTCAGGTCGGATGGTGTTGAGAAGTGCTTTTCAATACCACCATGGATAGAAGACATCATCATCTCAGTCGAAGAATGTGAAAAGGTGTGGTATGAGCAAAAGGACAAGTATTGGAAAAGAGTTGTCCAATACTCTTCCATTGAAAAATCAGGAGAAGTGTTAGAAGTATAAAAGCTGTAGAAGAAATGGAGGAATGTCGAAAGATGGTCACACACAGGGTAAAAAGATATGTTGAAGCAAGATGATATATTTATGAAAGGTCATCACTCTAGTTGTAAAGCTGTTGAAATTAGCAAGATTTGATAAAGTAGCTGAAGATGTCAAAGATTTTCTAAGTTCGATTACAGAAGGTGAAGAAATCTTGGAAAAGCAGAATATTGCCTTAGATAATATCAATGCTCCTAACAATGAGGTAGTTACTAGCTTTTTGGCGGATATACTTTCCCAAAATACCAATGGATGAGTTATCTTATCAGGACAACAAAGATCTCCAAAGATAGATTTAAAGCAGCAATTAACTTGACG
Source organism: Sequoia sempervirens (assembly GCA_007258455.2). Taxonomy (NCBI): domain Eukaryota; kingdom Viridiplantae; phylum Streptophyta; class Pinopsida; order Cupressales; family Cupressaceae; genus Sequoia; species Sequoia sempervirens. The sequence continues at coordinate 9,895 of VDFB02337343.1, forward strand.
CTTTTTCCAAGTTCTGCTATTCTTGTCTCATGCTTATCTATTCTTTGTGAGAGAGAAATAAGAAATATCAATTGTATAGTTGGAACTTTCCTTGCTTTTTTCTTTTAGCAGGTTGTTAGTTAGTTGTCATGTTTTAGTTTTAGAAATAAAGTTTGCGAGTTGGCAAGTCTTGTTGTAAAATCAAGGAGATTTTAGGGTTCCTTGCTCCTCGCTTGTGTATAAATAAGGGCAACCTTTCCCGTTTTTCTTTAACCATTATTGTGATAGCAAATTGCTGAGCCTACTTTGCCTGCAAGTTGTTATTCAGTATTTGTTCACTTAGTGTAAGAGCAAGCTTGCATGCCTACCTTTTGCTGCAAGATATTGTTCAGTTTATATGTTTTGTGTCAAGTATATTCTGGTTGATCACTAAATTGTAAGCTTGTTATTGCTACAAAGCTGCTGTCCCAGAAGTGTAATCATTGTTATTTGAAATTTGAGAAAGGAAATCTTATGTCTGCTTTGCTGCTTTGATGTACTTTCTTAAGTTTTGTTTTATATGTTTTGCTTAGATAATCTTTATTTCAGCGTGCATCAAAAAGTACAATGAGTCTTTAGGTGTACGTTGAGAGAAAGTTTGTTTAAATATCTAAGTCAAAGATCAGTCCTTGTTTACTTTTAACTCTCAAGCTCTAAGTTTACTTGAGTTGTTAAAAGCGTCATTAGAGTAGGCTTAATCATAGTTGAAATTCAAAAAGTGAAAATCTCAGCTACGACACTAGAGTTTTATAACCTTGTGCTCTTAGCTGAGAACAAAAAGATTGGAAAATAGTTTAGTTTACTTTCTTTAAGCATAATCAGCAAAGAGGGAGCTTCCGCTCCTAATTCGAAGAGCAGCTTATCTGTGCATAGCTGTCCGTCTCTAATTTGCATTCTAGAGCTGCGAATTGAAACGCCAACCGTATTGTAATCTTGTTTATTTGAAGATAATGCATACTTGACTTCTCTTCTTGGTGGAGTTTTTACTAGAAGGGTTTCTCCATGTAATTCCTGTGTTATGTAATGCTCATGTGTTGCTGATTTGTGCCTCATTGCCACTATCTTATGGTGATGTTATTCTTTATATATTGCTTCTATGAATTCACATAAGGTAGTGTTTATAAGCATGTTATGTTGGCTGATTTTTTGACATCATAAAGAAGATGGATCTAATCATGGTAATTCCATATTAAGACAACTTAATTTTCAGATTTGCATGTAAGTTTCAGATTTTCATGTTGTTGTAGTCCAAGCCTTGTAGCTCACCCATTGAAGTAATATTTGGATAGAGATTGAATTTCTCAACAATTGTTATTAAAAGTTGTTTATTTCTGATCAAGAAAATCTCTCCTAACACAAGATAAAAGGATAATACTAGAAATGAGCTTAGAAGAAAGAAAGTGTGCTTCTCATGCAAAGAACCTTGGGAGTTAAGCCCCACAAATATCAAGGAAATGATGAAATGATGTCAGAGGAAGAGTTATAGAAATCTAATAAAGAGCTACAAAAATAGATGATGGAACTAGAAAAATTAATGAGTACACTAGAGCTAGAGCTTCATGAAAGTGTCAATGAAGAAATTGTGGAGAATAAATCAAAGAAAGAAGAACAATCAAAGCTGCAAGTAAGTGAGAAGAAATAGACCATGGAATCCTTAAAGCAGATGGAAGGTATTGATCTTTGTTTAGAAGATGATACCTTACTGATTTTTGAAAATTGAATATCAGAAAAGAGATTGATCTTGATGAAGTTAAGGAGGAACACATATTATTTGTTGAAAGCATAATTTAAAAGGATGCGCCAATTCAAGAAACACCCTATTATCTTCCAAAGATTGAGTTAGTTCCATATGGGGTTGATTCTCAGAATCATCATGTTGATGTGCATGAAAGTAAGAATAATGACCTGGTTGGTGTCACTAATTTTAAAATTTTGGGTCACAAAAAGAGTAGTGTTGTTTTGAATCTTTTAGAAATTTCTAAATTAGCAAAGGATGGAAAATGCTTTGATTGCCCTTGTTATTATAGCCCAAGAAATAAGGATAGTTGTGGCAAATATTTATTGCACCAATTTTCTACCCTTATCATTTCAAAATTCTTTTTATTATGAGAAGCATTCTGTCAGTAATGAAAAGATGAAGGGTACAAAATGGAAAGGGAATCCTCTCTCAATTTCAAGATTGTTTAGGCACAGTTATGTGGGATTTGGGCGCTATAACCAATGAAATCCAAATAGAAGATATTGTGGACCAGACACATATTGAAGTTTTTGATGCATTTTCATGGCTACTCATAGCTTCACTATTCCTTGTGCTTGGAAAATCAAGCAAGTCACTTTTACCATAGGTGAGCATAAGGTATATAATGCATTCTATGCTATGTGAATTGAAATGGTTATGGGTGTAGAATGGTTGTATTCCACTGGTGAGTTACTACAAATTTATCAAAATAGGGAGTTCAATTTTACAATTGAAGGGAAGTTTGAGGTGCTTGGAATCATCTCTAATAGATGCCTTGGAGTAGTCACAAATAAGAAGATTGCTTAAGCTTGGACAACAAGATGTTTGATGGTGGAGGACATGCAGACTATCTTATTTTATGTTGAGCAATATAATATTTATTTTGATATTCAAAGGTGCCCAAATTAACATAGTATGGTGTTCAATAATCTATTCCTAGGACCACTATTAGATAGAGGATTCTAGAAGGGTGTAGAGTTACTTGAGATCAAGCTACCATCATTTTTTTGTTTTCTAGGAGTATGCACAACTTTCAGATGCCTTGTTATACACATTGAGTTCTTGGTTAGACCGTTCAATGTGATTAGTGCATTGGCTACTTTCCAATTCATAGTGAATTAGATATTAAATGGTTAGATGAGACAATTTGTTTTAGAATCTTTTGATGATATTTTTATATTTTGCAAAACATGGAAGGATCATCTAAGGCACTTAAATTTGGTCATTGGGATTCTAGAGAAGCAGGTTCTATTTGTAAAGAAATCTAAATCTGAGTTTGGGGTCTCCAAGATTTAATACAGGGGTCATGTCATTATTGCTCGAGGCATGCAGGTGGATAAGAAGAGGATTTCATTATTTCTAGTATAGGCATTCTCTACTACACTCACTCTATTGAGAAGATTTCTTAGTTTATGGAGCAATGACAGAAGGTTTCATAAGGGATTTTCACATATAGAACCACCCTTAACCAACATGTCAAAGAAAGGAGCCCATGCATGGATGGATAGAACATCAAGTTTTTGATTAGTGCAAGAAGGTAATTAGCTCATGCCTCATCCTTTCCATTTCATATTTGTTGCTTCCATGTGTGGTAGAATGCGGTGTTTTAGGAGAAAATATTGATGCCATATTAATACAAAAGGGGCACTTCATAAAAAATGAGAATATGAAGTTCAAAGATTCAAAAATGGTTTCCTCTATGTATGATGAGAAGATGTTTGCCATCATTCATGTTTTCAAAAAATTCAGACGTCTAGTTGATGGTAGGTGTGGTGGAGGTAGATCACAATGGCTTGAAGTTCTTCTGGGATCAACATGATTTGAATGATGAACGACAAAAATGGGTAAGGAAAACTCAAGTTGATGATGTTGATATAGAATACATGAAGGGAGAAAATTATGTAATTGTTGATGTTTTTTCTATGATGCGCTCTCCTTGTTCTATTTATGTCATTTTTGATGATTGGAAGATTTCTATCATTGGAAAATATACCAAGAATGCACTTTTTGCTAGCATCCTAGTTGAAAATGTGAAGGATGATAAGCATGAGAGAACAGATGGTCTCATTGGGTAGAAAGGCAAAATATTTTTTGTATTCAATTATAATATAAAACAAAATATTTTGAAGGCTTTGTATGAGACACCCATGGTGGCACATTCTAGATCTTACAAATTTTATAGGGTGAAAAAAGAGAAATACTCTTGGAAGTGCATCAAAAAGGATGCCATCTAGCCTATCAGTGAGTACACTAGCTACCAGCAAAATAAGGGAGAACATGTCTTTCCTACTAGTTTCTTGCAGCCTTTTCTTATTCCTTATCAAGATTGGGAAAGCATGTTCATGGAATCCATCTCTTGTCTTCCTCAGGTGCATAATAAAGATTACATTTATGTTGTTGTGGACAAGATAAATGACATGCATACTTCTTTACCATATACTTTGAATTCAATGCACATCATGTGGTAGAATTATTTTTTGGAAGAGTGATTAGGCTACATGGGTTTTTTTAAAATATTGTCAGTAACAAAGTTAGCAGATTTGTCAATTGCTTTTGGCAAAAATCAGCATGAGTTAAGTGGTTTCACCTGAGAGAATGTTGGCACACCATTCTTCATCTATCCCTTGGTATGTTTTCATTCATGGGATTGTGTGTTTATGATGCACTAATTTGCGTGGACTTAGCATTCATAGATAGTAGAGTGTTACTGATATGGGTAATAGATGCCATCATTATCACAAGGGTGAAAAATTTGAGACATTCAACTATCAAAAAATATTTGGTTCATACGTACTTGCCTATAGAAGATGCTACTAGGGGAGAATTAGGAAACTTGGAACATTTTGAATTTGAATTGCCTAAGGACAAACAATTTTTTGGAAGGGAAGACTTGTAGTGTCTCATTTGCAATTAATTTATGTTTGTGGATGAAAAAGGCCATTTCCTATTTTTGGTGAACTGTCTGTTGGAGCCTAGTCTCTTGTATAGTGTATAAGGTATAAGAAAATTTCTCTTTAATATTTTCTTTTTGGAAATTCAAAATTTTGTAATCCATAGTAGTATAGTTGCTAGGAGACTGTGTTGGCGTTTAAATTAGCACCTCTGGAGTGCTGATTGTAAACATTCAACTATTACAAATGTTTTGCAACAATTCTTCGTTATTTAAAAAGGAGAAGTCCCTCTCTACTGATGTAATGCGTAAGGGTGGGTAGGGTAAACTAAGGTTCCTATCTTTTTGTACTTAGCAATAGGACACAAGGGTGCATAAACACAATGCGCTGTAGCTAAGCTTTTTCTCTGGTTTCGGCAGATCTTAACGACGACTATTCTAGCTTTTAATCTATCCTAAATCCTCAAGGTAAATGGAGCATGAGGGCATAGGAGCGGGAATGGATGGGTTGGATCACTTGAATTTTCCGTCTCCTTAGAATATGGCCGAGACTCTGAACTCTCGGATATACGCATGGATAAGGTTTTATACAAGCAAACTCTCTTCACGGTAAGTTGGATCTGAGACCTACCAAGGAGGAGGAACCCCTATCCGAGGTATGGGCTAGGAAACGACTTACAAGAAACAACAAATTATGATGTCTTGGCCAACAAACTTGCTAAGGAGGAGGAACCCCTATCTGAAGTATAGGTTGAAGGACAATCCATTAAACAACAACAAATGACAACTGTTAATAACAAATATCCAAGGAGGAGGAACCCCTATCCGAGGAGGGAAATGAAACAACAAGCTATTAGATACAAAACATAGAAAGAACTCAAATATGTAGATCAAAATGCAAGTGCCTTCTGATTTTCTTCTTCAAGCTTCATCAATGAGTTACAAAGATTGGGACAACAACGGCACGAAATCATGCACAATTACAATCAATCAATGAACTCTCATCCAAGAGTGAACAAATATTCGCTTTCAAAGCTGTTGGCAACAATGGCGCAACAATTTTGCATAGCAAGTAAAGGTTAAACAAACAATGAGCCCAAGACTCATTTGCTACCTTTTGTAGCGGTGGGAGAAAAGCCGAAACCCCTCTACATATCTTTGTATATGGGAGGGTATAAACTCAACAATTATATAATCGACTTAGGGGCATCTGACAATGTCATGCCTTTACAAATGATGACTTCTTTGGGGCTATCATGCACAAAAACACACAAGTGTTATTCACTTGAATCAAAACCTGTGCCCTTGGTAGGACAATTGAAGGATGCTCAAGTCAGATTGGCATCCTACCCAGAGAAGAAGATCATGATGACCATTCTTGTAACTGATATCCCAATTAGTTATGGAATGCTCCTGAGCAGAAGCTTTTGCAAGGATCTCGGAGGAGAAATTCAACTGGATTGGTCGTACACAATAATCCCATTGAAAAAGGGTAGCTTCAAGTTGGAACCAGAGGCTAAATCGAGATTCACAGTGGTGAAATCTCAGGACCCACAAGCACAAGTGCTACATCAGAGCATGGGTCCTGTAACGTATGCTATGCTGTTAGAAGTAACCGAAGAAGAAGAAAGTTTTGCACTTACCACACGAACATTGAACAAAGATTCAAGAGTGTGGAATATGCAATTCAACAACAGTTGCTCAACAGCAGGCTCGAGAGTGGGAGTTGTCATTACCTCTCCCGAAGGAACATTGTACCCATTTGCTTATTGCTTGCAGTTCGATAACACGAACAATACTGCAGAATACGAGCTGCAGAATACGAGGCGCTCATACTTGGCCTCAAAAATGTAAGAGATATGGGTATAAAATACCTTCAAGTCGAAGGCGATGCAGAGCTGATCGTTCAACAGGTTAGAGGACAGTATCAAGTAAGGAAAATCGCCTTGCTTCTTACCAACAAAGGATGTGGAATGCGATCGACTGGTTCAAAGCATTCAACATCAAGTACATACCACGTGAGCAAAATAGCAGAGCAGATGCCCTTGCGGTATCAACTCCTCTTTTCATGCCCCATTCTAACTTTCGTCAGTGTGTCTTCGCTATTGAGCTCGTCTACAGGTCAGCTGTCCCCGCCAATTGCGACAATTGGCATATCTTTAATAATGATGATGATATTAAAGAGTTCCTCTGCATGGAGGACAATTACCAAGAATTATTCTTTGAAGGTAGTGCTTCTCCCTTCAAAGAATCTATAGCAGAAGATTTCGAAGTCACGGAATCCGGCATCATCCAGCTAAGAGGCAATAATATCCCCAAGGGTTTAGTATCCTTGGAGGATATATTTGATAGACACGACAGACGTGTTCAGGATCAAAGGAATTCTAACAACAAGACGTCAGCTGATTACCAACAAGTCAACATTGGTACAGAAGATAAGCCTCGGCTTGTAAACTTAGGCAAATGTTGCACTGAGGAAGAAAGCGATAGTTTCATCTCTCTATTCAAGCAATACCGAGACGTCTTCGCGTGGTCCTATGAAGACCTAAAAGCATTCAAGCCAAAGGAATTGTCTCATACAATTCCACTTAAGTCTGACATCAAGCCTTTCAAGCAGAAGCAGAGACACTACAACCCGCGTGTCCAAGATACAATCTACATGAAGGTGAAAAAGATGGTGGATGCCAAGATCATATACCCAATCCACTATTCCACTTGGGTGTCAAATATCGTTCCTATACACAAGAAGAGCGGAGAAATCTAGATTTGCGTAGACTTCAGGAACTTGAACCAGTCGTCACTGATGGATAATTATCCTTTGCCTATCATGGAACATACATTGTAAACAGTAATTGGTTCGGAGATGCTATCATTACTTGTTGAATTTTCGGGATACAACCAGATTGTAGTAGCTGAAGAAGATCAACTCAAGACAGCGTTCACCACTCCCTTGGGAACATTCGCCTATGAGAGGATGCCTTTCGGCCTCATCAACGCCGTGCTACTTTTCAGCGAGCCATGGACTTGGCGTTTGGCGACTTGAAGGACAAATTGATAGTTGTCTATCTTGACGACCTTACCGCTTTCTCAAAGAAGCGGCAAGATCATTTTTAGCTCTTAGTGAAAGTGTTTGAGAGGTGTAGGTACCACCACATATCATTGAATCCAAAGAAGTCTATCTTCGCAGTGATAAAAGGAAAATTGCTTGGTCAGATCGTCTCTAAGGAAGGGACTCGGATAGACCCTAATCGGGTTGATGCAATCAAGGACTTGACTCTCCCTACCAATAAGATTGGGGTACACTCCTTCGGCAAAGTCAACTTTATATGGAGATTTGTACCCGACTTCTCAGAGCTGACAAAAGACATCTCAACAATGATGAAGAAGACAACCGCCTTCAAATGGACCGAAGAAGGAAGGAAGGCGTTCGAGAAAATAAAGGAGGCCATCAGTAAAGCGCCAGTGTTGGTTTGACCCAATTTCAATAAAGAGTTCATTCTTCATTGTTACGTGTCGGAGCATACTCTCTCAGCCATATTGACTCAGAAGTTGAACGAAGAGACTGAGTCACCAATCGCTTTCATGAGCAGCAGCTTCAAAGATAGCGAGTCTCGGTACTCCCAGATAGAGAAAAACGCATATGTAGTTGTGAGGGTTGTCAAGAATTTCAGATTCTGCGTCCTAAACTCTCACACCACCGTGTATGTTACAGACCCCGTGGTCAAGAGTGTCCTTACTCAACAAGAAATGGGCACCAAAAGAGGCAACTGGATTGCAAGAGTCCAGGAATACGACTTGGACATCAAGCCTACCAAGCTAGTCTGCGGGAGAGGCCTATGTCAACTCATGGCAGAAGATGGTGATTTAAAGCACCAAGTTGAAGATGGCATCCCAAGAATAGAAATGGAAGAAGACCTCCCAATGGTCTTATTAGTTGAATTTGCTCAAGAGTGGTACAAAAAATTGTGGTACTTTCTAACCTACGGGGAATGCCCAACACACTTGGGTAAGCAGCAGAGAAGAACTTTGAAATTACAAGCACAAAGCTATGTGCTTGGAGGAAATGTTCTATACAAGCGTGGGCTTGATGGAACGTTTCTACTATGCGTCAGTAAGGACCAACAACGACGGTTGTTGTAAGGATTCCATAATCAAGCATGCGAGGGCCACTTCTCATCAAAGGTTACTGCATTCAAGATCCTGTAGGCATTATTCTTTTGGCCAACTTTGTTCTGCGACGCATATGATTGGGTGCATAGATGCACGTTGTGCCAACAATTTGTTGGTAAACTTAAGCTGTCAACTGTTCCACTAAGGCCGATGGTGATAGATGCTCCGTTCCAGCAATGGGGCATAGATTTTGTAGGACCCATCAATCCTCACTCCAGCAAGGGACATGTCTACGTCCTCACGGCGACAGACTATTTCACTAAGTGGGTTGAGGCAATCCCTACAAAGCAAGCTACTTCCGAAGTAGTATGCAATTTCCTCAAGGAGAATATCATTACACACTTCAGAGTACTAAGAAAGATCGTGACTAACAATGCTACGAGCTTCTCGACAGAGGAGTTAATAGAATTTTGTTTTGACTATGGCATCACATTGTCCCACTCTTTAGATTACTATCCACAAGGCAACGGACAAGCCGAATCGTTGAATAAGAACATAGTCATGATAGTGCACAAGATGGTTGATTTCAATCAACGGGCTTGGCACACAAAGTTGTACGACGCTCTTTGGGCTGATAGGATCACGCCCAAGAGAGCTATTGGCACTTCACCCTTTACAATCCTATACGGCACGAAAGCTGTGTTACCCATCACTCTAGAGTTGTCTGCTTTGCAGTTGGTATCCACAATAGAAGATGAGGAATTCAGAGATCCCATCGAGAAACGTATCTTGTGCCTGATGAAACTTCAAGAAGAGAGGGTGGAGATAGTTGATAAGATCACTTAGCATCAAGAACGAGTGAAGAAGATCTTTGACAAGAAGGCTCGGCAACGAGACTTTGAGATTGGAGATAGAGTCCTGTTATGGGACAAGAGACACGAACCAAAGGGAATGCATGGTGGGTGCCATTAAATTGTTGGCGTTTAAATTAGCACCTCTAGAGTGCTGATTGTAAACGTTCAACTATTACAAATGTTTTGCAACACTTCTTCGTTATTTAAAGAGAAGTCCCTCTCTGCTGATGTAATGCGTAACGAAGGGTAGGGTAAACTAAGGTTCCTATCTTTTTGTACTCAACGGTAGGACACAAGGGTGCATAAACACAATGCTCCGTAGCTAAGCTTTTTCTCTGGATTCAAGTGATCCAACCCATCCATTCCCGCTCCTATGCCCTCATGCTCTGTTTACCTTGAGGATTTAGGATAGATTAAAAGCTAGAATAGTCGTAGTTAAGATTTGCCGAAACCATCGAAAAAGCTTAGCTACGACGCATTGTGTTTATGCACCCTTGTGTCCTACCGTTGAGTACAAAAAGATAGGAACCTTAGATTACCCTACCCTTCCTTACGCATTACATCAGCAAAGAGGGGCTTCTCTTTAAATAATGAAGTGTTGCAAAACATTTGTAATAGCTGAACGTTTACAATCAACACTCCAGAGGTGCTAATTTAAACGCCAACAGACTGGTACTGGTATTGGTATGGGAGATCAGTACCGGTACTGGTACATCTATTTTTGAAAAATAGGAGACGGGTTTATTTGGAGATGCCATATTATTTTTAATATAATTTAATAATTTATAAATTTTGCTACATTAAAACTAAAAATATTGTGACATTCAACTTTCAAAACAAGAACACTGGTAAAGTTTAACATTAGATTTGAAGTTTAAACACACAAATGCCAAAGAGTCAAAGAGTTCATACTACATATTTGATATTACATATTGAAATTTAGAAATGTTGATTCATTTTTTTTCTTTTCATGTGGAAACTTGTCAAATTGTAGGGTTTTTTTTTTTTTTAAATGAAAAATTAAGGAGACATCTCCAATGAGTTTCTGGTACGGGGAAACATGTCTCGGTACCCGAGACACGTCCCAAGGTGTCAGAGATGTGTCTCCGTGCAACTATGCATAATAGTCATGATAACAACTTTAAAGGAAATTTTTATAAAATTTTTGGTAAATCAATATTTTGGGCCACTCTTTGTGGTCCATCATTAAAATTATTGATTAGGATTACAGATCAAAGCTCCTTCTACGGATAATTTTGTTTACAACAAGAGGTAGGGAACCTCCACAAGTTAATTGTAAATACTAAATACTAAATATAATAAGTGTCATAGGGTCCTTTTTAATGGATTTCTAAAATGTTTAATGCTTTCGCTAAGTACTAATTACTAAATACCCAAACGGTAAATTTTCCATGTAATTGATATTTTTTGATTTGTATGTGCCTTTGTCTTTTAAAAATTGGCTTAAATCTTTTCCATGTAATTGATTTTACTATTGTGCATTGTATTTGTTTTGCCAATGAAATTTTATCATATGCTCATGTCTGCCTAAAGAAACATCCTTGCATTTTCTTTTGCACACAACCAAAAATCCCTTGTTAATAGGAATGGTGTGTACCCTTGTTGGTGTTATGCATGATACAGGTTGATATAGCAAAGAGGTATTGCTTTCCTGTTTACTGGCATGGGGAAAATAGACGTGTCTTGCGAGGTCATTGGTTTGCTCGCAAAGGAGGTTCTCGATCAGAATGGTTGCCTCTGAGAGAAGATGTTGCAGAGCAACTTGAATTTGCATACCGTAGCCAAGTAAGTTTCAGATTCTTGTTTTTGATTACATTTATAACTTAAACTATAATCAACTTATGTAATCCCAACAATTTTGTATCTGATTATGAGGTGTGGAAACTCCAAGTACATAAAAAATTGAAAATGTTGTTCTATTTATGACATTGCATGTAGGGTAACCAAAAGTTGCAGAAGCATTTTTATTTTTCATATTTTGGTTTGCGTTTGCCAGAAAAATAAAATCCTAGCTTCATAGAAAAATAGTGTTACTATAAATGCTTTCTACATGGCACGTAAAACCTTCTTGCATGTTTGGTTGCACTTACAAATTCCAACTCTGCATATATTCATCATGGTAAATTAAAATTTCATTTCTTTGTTATGCTTTTGGTGGCTGCTTTCAACTCTAAATTTCGAAGTGCAAGCTTGTAATTCCCCATCTTAAATCTTTTTGTCCTTGGACCTTCATCCATTCTTTATAAATGAGAGTATTTGTGTTAAAGATCAAATCCCCATGGTATAGGTGGAATGGCAAGGCCTGGTTTGTCTCAAGTTTGGTCATCTGGTCAAAACCTAAATCATGCAAACTTTGAGCAATATATATAAGGTGAATTAACAGGCATGCTGGCTAGGCTTTTCCTTTATTAATTAAAATAATGTATATGCTCACTAGCTGATTAGTAATTTCCCCTACATATTAAGGCATGTCTTTTCAAACTTAGTTACATCTGCTATGTATGGATGCTACAATCAGTCAAAGGTAGATCAGTTTTAATTAGCAGGATAAACTTAGAAAAGAAAAATTCAAGGGGCAGCGGAGTGCAGAAATAGAATTTTTGTGTTCAGATAAGGTCCTTAATCTTCATTGGACCTCATCAGCAGAGGAGCAACTAGTAGAGTAGAGTATTGGTGAGCAGCAGCAGGTTCTTTCAATCATATCACCAAGGATTATATCCATTTCAAAGGTGAAAAATAGTTGCCTAAAGCAGCAGATATCATTGATAGTGCTTGTTTTCTGGTGATCTCCACTAATTTGCGGTGATAATTTTCATTAGAGGTGCTTGATATCAGCAAATTTTTCACAAAAGGTGCCTATTCATATCAAGTTTCATTAAATTCAGCAGTTTTTTTCACAGTGTATTTGACAGGGTGATTGCATTTTGGAGAAATTTTCATCAATTATCCTCGGACTGTCAGATTTCAGTGGATCATCATTGAGGGTTTTACACAGAAAATTCAATGTTTTCAGAAAAAAGGACAGTGGCTAGGTTTTTTTTGGCTGACTTTCCCATCTCTATTATGATATCTTCAAACCCTAAGATGTCCTATCAAACTTCCTGCCATTCAGTCATATAATCTGCAAAGCAAAATGAAAATCAGTCATATAACAACAAATTAAGAAAAGTGAAATATTCATTTCGCCAAGATGTTTTGTTATGGATTTTTGAGGATATAGATCTGTTCATTATCATATCATTTCTACAACAGCTTGCTATTAAACGCCAGGGAGTTTTTAGAGTATCTAAGGTTGCATCATGTGAAGGTTTGCTGAAGAAATCAATAGAAGAGGGTTTTGAGATTTGAGCACCAAAACTGTCGAAGTTTCAAGATTTTGTAAGGGTTTGCAATTGTCAGAACAAAGAGCTTGGTTAGAGTCATCATCTAGAATCAATTGTTGAAAATACATTTTTAGCCCAAGCTATTTATAGCCTGATCTATTTTTAGTTGTCACTATTTTTAGGGATATAAGCATATTCTAAGATGTTTATTTTAAGCTTTTCTTTATAGATTGACTATTTTTAGATAACCTTAGAAGGTCTATTATTAGCTGATAGTTATCCTTATCAAGGTCTAACTGAACCTTGCTTGAGTTAGAACTATTTGTGGATAGAATTATGTAATAACTTGCATTGCTTGCAAACCTATTCATGGCAAGGAGTGTTAGTTTTATTTTTTATGTAATAGTTTTGTAAACATTATACATAAATATTGCAATATTTAGTTTATGGATTTAGTATCTATCCAATATATTATAGAATTTTGTAATGCCTATCTTGCAGACATATAATTTTCACAGTCCATAATATTATTATGTATAGCATGTATTTTTTCCCTTGATGTTTTTGATCAACTCCATTATCCATCATTAGAGAGATCCAGAAGCTATGCATAATAATGCCTATCTTGCTTCTAAATTGCTAAGTTGCCGGTTAACGGTAACCCTATTTTTTTTTTTCCTGAAATATGGTACCGGCTGTATATATATAGAATATATATATATATAAAAAAATAAAAAATAAAAATATACAAAATTGTAAATACATTTGATAGTATGTAGAGTCTGTGATACTTCATCAATCATCATTAAATCTAAAATCATTGATTAATGCTAGTGATGCCTATAAACTTACAAAGATAAATCGCCAATTGATAGTTCAAAATTCCATACATATGTCATACTCATATATTAATAATAAATATCATATATGTCAGTCATGATTCAAATGAAGTCATTACAACTAATCAATCATCAAAAGCTTCTAGATCTCATCATTTGGTTCAAATTATTTGAACCACAAGCAAATATTGCCAACTCGTAGTAGCTGCATCATGTGGAAGAGTCAAGTGACTCTAGCAAGCTCTGTCATCAAATTGGCACACTTATGTCAATTCATCATTGAACCATCCTTGTACTCATCTTTGGTGAAGATTAATGGACATAAACCAAGTCTTCTGCTTTTTTTGCAAATTACGCTTCATTGAGTGGATAGGAGTATGTAAATTTTGTTCAGCCGAAGAAGAACTTGCAACCTGTTGACAAAATAACTTAGAAATAAAAAATGCAAAATAAATTATAGAATGGTCAGTTTTAAACTTAGCTTACAATGTATTAGAGAGCCATGCTCGTACGATCACTGAAATAGATATAGAAACTGCTACAAAGTCTGTAACAATTTAAGAAAAACCTCTCCAACACATCACAAACCCTATGATTCTTTGAATATCAATTTCTCACTCGAATCTACATGATTTTCTTAAGTCTGATATGACTGATTTTGTTTGACAGAAAATGCACAAACCAGTCAATACAACATTCACATAAAATGCATGTAACTTAACTCAAAACTCACCACTATCTGACTTGAAACTAAATGCAAATGTGCTCTAGGGATGCATGGCGCAACCCAAAATGAAATGCATAAACATCACATAGCACAAATGAACCTCTATTTATTTTGCACAGTCCCCAAAGCCACTTCCAGAATGGTACGCCCTCTTAAAAGAGCGATTTTCTTTAAAAAATCCAAATGAGCATTATAAAATCTGTAACTTTGCAAAGATGGTCGCATAGCATAAGGAAATGGATTACTTCAATTGCCCAGGAACAAAATTAATTTTATTTTCCAAAGCTGTGAGCAAATCTTACATTCTTCTATGAAATGTTCAACAACTCTTGAGAAATGAACATAAAATTTGTGCAAACTAGAACTCCAAAATGCAACAAAAATGAGAAAAATGGAGGGCTAAACTGAAAATGCAAATCAAACCTATTACAAGCTAACTCTCAACTAGTTGCTATCTTTCAAGCAAGAAGATTTGAGCCATTGCTAGGTAGGTGTTGCTTTCCTTGAAGCGAGTGCCTAAAGACAATTCAATAGCGATTTTGAACTTGGTGTGGAGTAGACAAAAGATCCCAAATGAAGAGCTGAGGCCTTGAATATAAAGAGCATGAAGAGAGCCTTCTAGAAGCTTCAGGAAGGGCGCCCAAACCCTAATTTTGAATTCAACTCATTCCCTCCAAAAGTGGCGTCCTTTTCCTTTATCCCCAATATTTGACTTCAAAATATATAATTTATCTCTTAATGAAAGTATTGACCCATTAGGTCCCCTTTTTAAAAACAACACTTAAGTTGTAATGACTAGGCAAGGGGGGGGGGATGATGGTGTTATAAAATATTAAAAATATAATATTATAATGTGAAAATACTTATCTCAATCCATGGAAAATGCACCCAAAGGCCAAAAATGGAAGTGCCGGCTGAACCAACTGAAGAAGACAGACCAACTGAACTGAACCCAGAAGCTTCGCCCAAACCCTAATTTTGAATTCAACTCATTCCCTCCAAAAGTGGCGTCCTTTTCCTTTATCCCCAATATTTGACTTCAAAATATATAATTTATCTCTTAATGAAGTATTGACCCATTAGGTCCCCTTTTTAAAAACAACATTAAGTTGTAATGCTAGGCAAGGGGGGGGGGAGGGTGTTATAATATTAAAAATATAATATTATAATGTGAAAATACTTATCTCTCCATGGAAAATGCACCCAAAGGCCAAAAATTGCCCGAAATGCCAAAACTGAACCCATGTCCACCACCATGCGGAGACTCTCTGAAATCCCAGAAAGAATCCGCAATCCGATTTTCAAACTTCAAGCAACAACCTCCCCAAAATTATGAAACCCTAATTTCACTATCCGAGTAGCCTACGGGTCTCCAGAATAGGCCAACGGTCAACTGCAACGATCACATTTGAGAAGGGGACATTACAGAAATGTGCCAGATGTATATCAAACGCAACCGCTCAAGAAAATCACTATCTTTGGACAATTATTGAATCAAACCCTGAATAATAACTACACGATGAACTCTGTAATAACTTCTGAATGAAGCTATTCAACTGCAGGCAATAAATCAGCTGATATTTCACAGCCTCTGAACTGCAAATACTGAAAATGGCTCGTTCTCCAATGCAGACGACAACTGAAACCCTTGGCTTCGTTCTCTGAAGAAGGAAATGGCTAAAATCGATTTTCATATCATAATGAATGAAGTTTTCTCAAAGAAAACTTATATCTTCTCAGTTGGGTCGATTTCCTTCAAAAAAGCATCATTTAAATAAAACTTGAATTTCACTTTTAATCTTTCAATAGTTTGGATGCCCTTTTAATTATAATCATTAATTAAAAAGTGGCCCCTTCTTCATGATGGTTTGCACCCCCTTCAAAAAGTCACTTAAGTTATAATATTAAATTATATTATAACTTTATATTATAAGTTTCAATTAAATTAATATTTATTGACAAATGATAATATCTGATAGAAGTCCAAATGACAAACCGTCTGAAGCCGGATGATAAGTGATTGAATCTGCATATGACCAGACCATACTGCTAAAAATAGCAGGGGTGCTCCGCTGAGTGTCTCCACTTACTAAAAATAGTAAGTCAAGGAAATGATGTCCGAAAGACCCCGAACGAAAGTCAAACTGAATGATTCTGATAACTGAAGCCAAGCCATGCCTCAACAATACCCTCTATCCACCCTATCAGCCTACGAGGGCCACATAATAGGCTAATCTCAAGAATTGAGAGATGTCAACTGGAAGGGGACATTACATTTTTCTACCATTCCCCTCTTCTAATTTACGAAGTCTTTTGTGTGTTGAAACCATAGTCAAAAGAATCCATCATAAGTTTGAAAAAATGAGTTAAAATGCATGCCTTAAGTGATTAGATCTCTTTTGTGCAAGCTATCCTCACTTTCTTTTGCACTTGATCAATCTCCTTCAAAAACTTAGCAACCTACAAAATGAGAAAAATGGAGGGCAAAAAGTGTTTGTGAGAGCAATGAAATGACAAAGGAGCGATAGTCATATTGCAAAGGCATTTTAGAGTTTTTTTGGCACTTTAAGTACTTTAAAAATTGTTTTTTTTTTTGTTTTCAGTGCCCAAAGTCTGTGGGAGCGTTTGGGCATGTGCGGGCACGACTGGGAGTGCCTAGCCACCTGTGGGTTCTCTGGGGGTCCGCTCCAAGTGGACCCACAGAGAACCCACAAGTGGCTGGGCGCTCCTAGCCGCTCCCCAGGAAGAACCCGTGCCCAAACGCTCCAGGAGTGGGCATGCAGGGCAAAAGGAGAGAACCCAGTAACATAGCTAAATTGTTGTTGAGATGTTTTGTCTATTGGTGTTTTTATGAGTTATATATCTCTTAACAATTAGTGAAAACTTTGTATTAACAATAGTCATTAAGTAGGTAGTTGTGGCTTTGAATGCGATTCCCATGTTTGGGTTGTAATATCCTTTGTATGTGTAGACGAAGTGAATTGGAGTGTTTTTACTAGCTATAGGATTTACATTGCAGGTTGTAGTGAAGTAGGTCTTGTAGGTTTTTTGTAGAAACTTGTTTTCTCACGATTTCAGAACTTATTGTTTTTGCTTGTTTTTTGAGTGTTTTTGATTTTTTTGTGGTTTTTTGCTCATGAAGATATTGGTGCGATTTTGAAAGAAAATGCTTGCAAAATTTAAATAAAATATTACAATGCTAAATATGATGGAATCTAATTGATATATTGATGCCAAAATATTTATTGTTCTTCCAAACTGATTACATCTATGATCGGACAACATGCATAGAAAAAAGCAATTACATTTATCCAAAAAACCTGGTTATTGCAGCTGCCAAGATTGGTGAAGATTGAGCACGACAGACCTCAAAAGAGCATTCTCCAGCCTCGAGATTGGTGCAGACTATCCCAGAGATCAAGGCGTCCCATCTTATGATAGAAGAAGACCAAAAAGCAAGGCGCCCAAGCTTGTAGAAGTACGGCCCTCAAGCTGAGAAGTTCGGCCCTAAACCAGCAATGCATAGATCCGTACTACCTTGGGAAATTGTAAAGAACCAGACCAATTTTTTTTTGTTTTTTGCAATGCAATTACAATTCAACACGCACCTGTTAAGGTTAGCTCTAAACCAAAACGATGCGGAAAGTAACTCTAACCAGAATGTACACCAGGATCCCGATGTGGGCAAGGTGTGAGCATTGGTCAGAGGGTCTAATGCAGATGCACAACTAGAAAGGAACTCTAACCAAGAATGCGCCTATGCAGACGAGCATATGGTCAGAGGATCAATGCATGATGAGCTCAAGTAACCCTAACCAAGAATGGTGCCGAGTGATGGCGAGCATATGGTCAGAGGGTCCCTAAACTACTTAACTGAAAGTAAATAGGCGGCAAGCCAGCCTCTTCCACTTATTCAGTGGGAAATTACAAGAAATTCAAAAGAAGAATTGAGAAGTGCTGACAGTACTACTTTTTAGCTTACAATGTATTAGAGAGCCTGCTCGAATCACGAAGATTAGAAACTGCCAAAGCTGTAACAATTTAAGAAACCTCTCCAACACTCACAAACCCCTTTGAATATCAACTTCTCACTCAACTACTGATTTTCTTAAGTCTGATATGACTGATTTTGTTTGACAGAAAATGCACAAACCAGCAATACAACATTCACTAAAATGCATGTAACTTACTCAAAACTCACCCTATTGACTTGAAACTAAATGCAAATTGCTCTAGGGATGATGGCGCCCCAAAATGAATGCATAAACATCACCAAATGAACTCTATTTATTTTGCACAGTCCCCAAAGCCACTTCCAGAATGGTACGGCCCTCTTAAAAGAGCGATTTTCTTTAAAAAATCCAAATGAGCATTATAAAATCTGTAACTTTGCAAAGATGGTCGCATAGCATAAGGAAATGGATTACTTCAATTGCCCAGAACAAAATTAATTTTATTTTCAAAGCTGTGAGCAAATCTTACATTCTTCTATGATGTTCAACAACTCTAGAAATGAACATAAAATGCAAACTAGAACTCCAAAATGCCAATACTAAACTGAAAATGCAAATCAAACCTATTACAAGCTAACTCTCAACTAGTTGCTATCTTTCAAGCAAGAAGATGAGCCATTGCTAGGAGGTGTGCTTTCCTCGAAGCGAGTGCCTAAAGACAATTCAATAGCATAACGGTGTAGTAGACAAAAGATCCCAAATGAAGAGCTGAGGCCTGAATATAAAGACATGAAGAGAGCCTTCTAGAAGCTTCAGGAAGGGCGCCCAAACCCTAATTTTGAATTCAACTCATTCCCTCCAAAAGTGGCGTCCTTTTCCTTTATCCCCAATATTTGACTTCAAAATATATAATTTATCTCTTAATGAAGTATTGACCCATTAGGTCCCCTTTTTAAAAACAACATTAAGTTGTAATGCTAGGCAAGGGGGGGGGGAGGGTGTTATAATATTAAAAATATAATATTATAATGTGAAAATACTTATCTCTCCATGGAAAATGCACCCAAAGGCCAAAAATGGAAGTGCCGGCTGAACCAACTGAAGAAGAAGACCAACTGAACTGAACCCAACCTGTCCACTTCCAAAAATAGAATTTACTAAAAATGGTAAATTCATGAAGTTGCCCGAAATGCCAAACTGACCATACCACCGCGGAGCTCTCTGAAATCCCAGAAAGAATCCGCAATCCGATTTTCAAACTTCAAGCAACAACCTCCCCAAAATTATGAAACCCTAATTTCACTATCCGAGTAGCCTACGGGTCTCCAGAATAGGCCAACGGTCAACTGCAACGATCACATTTGAGAAGGGGACATTACAGAAATGTGCCAGATGTATATCAAACGCAACCGCTCAAGAAAATCACTATCTTTGGACAATTATTGAATCAAACCCTGAATAATAACTACACGATGAACTCTGTAATAACTTCTGAATGAAGCTATTCAACTGCAGGCAATAAATCAGCTGATATTTCACAGCCTCTGAACTGCAAATACTGAAAATGGCTCGTTCTCCAATGCAGACGACAACTGAAACCCTTGGCTTCGTTCTCTGAAGAAGGAAATGGCTAAAATCGATTTTCATATCATAATGAATGAAGTTTTCTCAAAGAAAACTTATATCTTCTCAGTTGGGTCGATTTCCTTCAAAAAAGCATCATTTAAATAAAACTTGAATTTCACTTTTAATCTTTCAATAGTTTGGATGCCCTTTTAATTATAATCATTAATTAAAAAGTGGCCCCTTCTTCATGATGGTTGACCCCCTTCAAAAAGTCACTTAAGTTATAATATTAAATTATATTATAACTTTATATTATAAGTTTCAATTAAATTAATATTTATTTTGACAAATAAATATTAATATCTCTCTCGATAGAAGTCCAAATGACAAACCGTCTGAAGCCGGATGATAAGTGATTGAATCTGCATATGACCAGACCATACTGCTAAAAATAGCAGGGGTGCTCCGCTGAGTGTCTCCACTTACTAAAAATAGTAAGTCAAGGAAATGATGTCCGAAAGACCCCGAACGAAAGTCAAACTGAATGATTCTGATAACTGAAGCCAAGCCATGCCTCAACAATACCCTCTATCCACCCTATCAGCCTACGAGGGCCACATAATAGGCTAATCTCAAGAATTGAGAGATGTCAACTGGAAGGGGACATTACATTTTTCTACCATTCCCCTCTTCTAATTTACGAAGTCTTTTGTGTTGTTGAAACCATAGATGCAAAATTTGCACCACTTGTGTGTACAAGTCAAAATGGCTCATGAGTTTCTCATATAATAACTTGGTGGCGAGTTAGTGCCAAATACTCATTTAGAACTTGACATTAATTTGCAATTCGCATTTAAAGACTGTAAAAACTCTTCTTGCCCTAGATTTTGTGACTCGTCTTTGTTTTATGTTTTGCAATTTTTTTGTGGTCTCACAAGGGTTTTCTGCTTTTTGTGTATTTTTGCAAAGAAAGACACAATTGCTGGGAATGAAAGGAAGTAATAATAATAATCTAGAACTAAATAGCAATACCCCAAACAGCTGATTTTATTGAATACTTGCAAGAAAATCAGATTACAAGCATACCCATAAATGATAAACAAATAACCATGGCTGCTAGAATACTGCAGACCCAAAAAACAGCTCATAAACTGGTTCGATTATCTTCAAGGCTGCACTCTATTCTTATAAGTTTACTATGGCTGGCTCCTCCACTCCTGGGTGCACCTCTTTATGATTTTTATTGATTTTTTTAATGCTCTTTCAAAGGAGTTCGACCCCCTAGTCAAGCCGTCCCCTTCCTGTGATAAAAAGCAGCACCAAAGAATTATTTAATGTCTTGAAAACGCGTGCAAATCCTCACCAACTTGCTATATCAATCAGCTCTTCAATCTGAATATAAAATTTATTAGACCCTTATGCAAAACTCAGAATTATTTCTCCAATCTGCTCCTTGGAAACCTCTGAATGAAGTTTCCTCTAAATGCCAAATTCAATGGATATATCACCACCTCAAATGGCTGCAACATTGAAGAGTGAACGTTCTCCAATGGCTAATTGATTCAGAAACCCTTGGCTTCCTCTCTCAGACAAAAATTCATCAACATCAATGCTCAATCAAATGAATCATTTATTTCACAAGGCTGAAATATATAGCTCCAAGGAGAGGTCAATTTCCTCCAAAAAAGTAATTTAATAACAACTAAATGTTATAATATTTGTATCATTTAATTTTCACCTCTTAAAACCTTGGAGTAAGTGCCTAACATTTAATTGCATAATTGGCCCCCTTTCTAATGATGAATTGACCCTTCGAAGTAATAAAGTTAAATTATAACTTTATATTATCTCCTTTAATAATTAAAATATTAATTGAGCCACTTAAACTTTAATATCTCCTTCAATATTTAATATTTCATCAAACCGTCTGAAACTGGGATCAACTCTGTGAATCTCAAGACGACCAGGTGCCTTACTAAAAATAGTAAGGGTCCCTCTCAACCATCCTCTGACTTACTATAAATAGTAAGTATAGCAACTAGAACCCTGTGAACGCCAAACGAAAGCCGACAACTGAAAACCACTGAACACTGGAGATGATGCAAACCTCAGAAGACCCTCTAACCCTCCTCTTTAGCCTACGAGGGCTAGAATAATAGGCTAATCTCCTTTGACAATTGATGTCAACGAGAAGGGGACATTACAATCCACCCTCCCTAAAATTGCTTGTCCCCAAACAATCTCGACTACCAAAAGAAAACCCTTTGTAAGATCTCTCCACCTGGATCCCATGGGTAGAACTGTGCAATGTCCCTGATATCCTCAAACAACTCCTGTAACACTAACACCAGAATAATTGACTAAACCTGTTGTCCCCATCCAAACTCACCATCCGGTATTGCAGAAGTACGAGTCTCAGAAGGAAGCAACTGAAGGAACTGACAACATTTGCTTCCTAACTTTGCGCAAGGTGAACTGTCATAACCGCTATCAAGTACCTGTGCCACTGAACTGTGCATCTGAGAGAGGTCATGCACATGAGGGTCGAATGTGAAACTGTGTGCACTCCTCACTGTGCATACCTCAAAAAACTCCTCTGCGAGCCTTATCTGAAACCCCGATGCACTAGAGGGATCCTGAACACTACAATCAACACTCGTCTCAAAGTCCGGGTCAAGAGTGGAATCAACATCTAACCCGAAAAGTGGGTTGTCATAAAACAGTGTAGCATTCGCCTCAAACAAAGGGTTGTTCACAAACTGAACAACACCACCATGCTGATCTAAAGCATACAACTCTGAACCCCTAGAGTCATCAGCTAACACAAACTCCTCTTGAATCATCTCCTGCTCTATCTCACTACTCTTCTCTCCACAGAGCGAGACAAAATGGAAGCTCTCATCTGTAATGCCCCTCAACACATGTTTTTTGCCATCAACCTCAAATGACATCTCCATCTGAGGTATGTCGAGGGTAAATACTCCCAAGTCTTGGAGCCATTTCATGCCCAAAACTATGTCCATCTCACCCATGTTGACCACATAGAAATCAAAATGTAGTTCATAGCTGTTCAACGTCAAAGTGAGATTAGTAATCTGCCTAGTGCATGCAAGAGTATATCCATCAGCAACTCGAACTTTGAGTCCATCAAAATCCTCTGCCGGAAGTTTGCATCTGGCCACCAAACCCTCACCAATAAAATTATGTGTTGCTCCAGTATCTAGCATAGCAACACAACGCTTCCCATTAACTGTTCCCCTGAATCTAAAAGTGGCCTCGTCTTGAACATTAGCAAAGAATGCCATAGGAGCCAAATTCCCATCAACAGATGCCTTCTCATCTTGAGGATCCTCTAAAGCTGACTGATCAGAATCTTAATCCTCATAGTATGCCCACATGATTCGATTTGCTTTGCCCTTAGGTCTCAAAGGGCAATCATGATTTGGGTTGTATGGTTCCTTACTCCAAAAACATAATTTCTTTTTTCTCAACTCATCACGTGACTCCTCAACTGCCATGGTTGCTGGTTTCTTTTTCTTATCATCCGTTTGCTGAGAGTCCTCTTTGCTAGTTGAAGAAACATCCTAATGTGAGCTCCTGCTTTTTGGGGTTGCAAACTCCATACTCCTGGCTTTCTTCATTGCCTCCTGCAGTGTCGGTGGATTGAAGGCCTTAATCCACCCTCGTAATTGTTCTAATAAACCCTCTAAGGAGAGCACAACTAACCTCCTCTCTGAAATGTTTGTCACCATCACGGATAACTTCTGGAAATCACTAATATAACTCTTTAGGTTGCCAATCTGCCTAAGCTGTGCCAAGTCCCTGAAATAAACTTTTGGATCCTTTTTATCAAAACGATCAACCAATCTATCCACGAACTCCTGATAGGTGGTGATGCAATCATGTTGTAGCGTCACCATCCTGTGATACCACCAATCATGGGCCGCTCCCTTCAAATTTAATGTGGCATACTTGATTGCTTCTTCTTTAGACATAGGTCGAAGAGATAAAAAAATGTCTAGCTTGTGGATCCAAGACTGAGCCGTTACCTTATCACTGCCATCAAAATTGGGTAATGTGATTTTGTTGGTGGTATGCTTCAAGTCTTTGTTTTGGTTCCGAGGCCTATTTCCTTGTCGAGACCTATAGTATTCAACCCTTGATTACACAAATCGGTCAAAATGCATGCGCTCACGCACTTGTGGTGTCAATAACTGCCACTCATCATTGGCTGCCATAACTGCATCAGCATATGTTGGATCTTCAGCTTCTTCAACATTTTCCTCAACTGGCTCTTCTATCAAGAAGGTAGGTTGAGTAGGCCTATCTACAGTACGGGAAGGCGCTCTCTGCACTCTCTGTGACCCAGCTACACTCCTATCATCATCCTAATCCTTGTTGTATCTCATCCTATTTTCCTCAGTAACCCTATTTTGCTGTATCTGCTGCTGCATGGTGGCTGTAAATCCCTCAAATGCACGAGCCATTCTTTCAAGAAGCTCTTCACCCCTATCCTCATTCCTTCTTTCATTCCTCTAGGGAATCTCTTCTGTCCTATCACCCATCTTTGCCAATGGTACCTTTGCGAATGGATTATCCTCTTGCCAATTCTCTCCTGCCTCTACTTTTTTGCGTGTATGATATCTGTGGTGACTTTTCATGTGAATCTCTAACCCTCTAGGATGGTAGGATGTAATGTCCCTTCTTTAGGCGTCCAAATGTGATGCAGAGGTTGACCTATTACGAGGGTTTCCGTAGGTCAGCAGTATGGATAGGGGACCCGTTTCAAGGTTGTGGAACCTTGCCGGGAGCTGTTCGAGCCTTTCAGAGTCGAGTTCAGTTGATTAAGCCAGGGATAAATTGGAAATAATAAAGTTGGCTTTAATGGAATAGTGAAAGGTGAATAGTAACAACAAATTAGAAAGTGAATAGTGAAAAGTGCACCCCCATCCTAGAATTTAAGTTGTTTTAAAAAGGGTGCCAAGTTCACAATGTAAAATTAGACCCTCAATATTATTTTATGAATTTTTAGGCCAAATAGTAACCCCAAAAAGGGTTGACTCCTCTTGGTGAAAATAAAAAAGGCATTTTTGTCTATTTTGGGATTCATTCTTATGACTTCAATTTGAGAGCAGTAACAAACTTGAGGGTTTGAAGAGCTTGGAGCTTCCAGGAATGCAAACTTTTGGAAGAATTTGGAGATTTGGATGAAAACCCATTTCTTCTGGTGACAAGATTCAACATTATCCAACTTCAGTGTGGAGTTGGCATCATTATTTGGGGTTATAATTATAGATCAGTCCATTTTGTGGACAAAAATTCACATCAGATTGCAGATCAGTCCTTTTAGGGGACATTTCTACCATCTTTCAGCAGTTGCATAGGCAGCCACACCTTTGTTTGGCATTTGGGCTTCAAACCCTAAGTACTAGGTGAAGTTTTTGAAGTTTTGGAGTTGAGAAGTTTCATACAGCAGTAGCACAACTCCTCTCACACCTGGAAACGAAGTGGGTAGTCATTTGTAGAGCTGGGAGAGTTCGAATTTGCTGTATCAGGGTTATATCGGACCTGAAATTTCAGTTGCAGCCTTGCAAAAAGTCATTTCCGGGCCTTTGGATGAATGGGTATGTTGTAGTTGACCCATATCTATGTAATTTTCAGTCTTTTAATTAATAGAATTATTGCATGTTTGGTTATTTTTCCTTTATCAACATTGTACATGTCATGCATTTCGCATAAAACTCAGAAAAACACAAAAAAATCAGAAAAAAACACAAAACACAAACAAAACAAAACCTATCCTATACGCTGGTCAAAGACTCCAAGAAAACCGAAATTAGAAAATTCAGATCAGATTGAGGAAGGAATCTTTTAGTGGTATCAGAGCCATAATCCTGCCAGCCTATTGGGTAATGATTGTATTCAATTGGTGTGAAATCAGTTGTGCACCAGTCAGTTTGGATTTGGTTTTCAGTTGGGATAGCGAAAAAGGTCATCATGGCAAAGTTGTTTGGCAATAAATAGGCATGAAAGAAATTGAGCAAACACAATACAAGACCATACGGAAATTGTAGCGTTTAAATGATTCACTTTCAAGGTTGGGACTCTTTAAAAGATCATCCTCATTTTCTACTAGCAAAAACCCAACACCACAAGACAAAGAAGCGGTAGTGATTTGCATATTTGAGGAGTATAGCATTCTTCCTCAATGTGTTAAGGAGAATTTTCCTTTCAAGGACTACATGGACATGCACCTGAATCTTTGCCACAAGACTGAGCATGCAAGGAAGGAATATCACACTATAGCTTATGAATTGCTTAGAGAATCTTCACATATGGTTGATACAGCTCTTCATAAAAGTGATTGGGTGTCTTCAAGTTCCAATGAGGTATGCAAAAATTTATATGATGAATTTGATAGACATGCTGATTTGAATCAAGAAGGCATTAGGATAGCCTTTGGTAATGATTTGTCTACATCATCCTTGCAAGAGGTTTCACAAGAGACTCCTACATTAGAGGCTAGCATAGTTCATGTCAGTGCTTTGGATAGCAATGGTATGAACTCTTTGGGTGATCATAAAGCATCTTCTAGTGTGATAGTTGATTCCAATAATGTCACATCACCTACACATGAAGAAAAATCAAAAGATAGCAAAGAAAACATCAGAAAAGGAGGAGAGCTAAAGGTGCAAGAACAAGGAAAGGAAGAGGAATCACTTGCTTGTGATCTGTAGTCTACTAGTGATCATGTTCAATGCAAAAATCAATCATTATGTGGGAATCCTAAAACAGTTAAAACTTTGGATCATGAGGAGACACCTATTGCACCATTGAGTCTTCATTGTGATCACCAAGTGGGAGAGATTACAGTCATGGATCAGCCCATTAGAGATGTTGTAAACATGATACCTAGGTGTGACACCTATTTTGACTTTTGCAACTACAGTTATAATCATGAGATAGCATCCAAATCATATAAAGATGACAATGCTATAGAGTCTTCCAATGTTAGCATTGAAGTTTTGTGTGTTAAACATGAGGAATGTATTGTGGATTCAAGCCACAAAGGTTCTGATTTTATGCATCATACCAAGGTAGATGTCAAAAGAACTCAAGTCTTGTGTGACGGTTGGTTACAAAGAGCTAAGAAGGAAAAGTTGTTGGCTGCCCAAGCAAGACAACACCTTAAAGAAATCAAGGAACAAGTCAATCACATAGATCAAGCAAGACAACGAAGAAAAGCCTATCTTTGATCATTATTTCTTCCAAGGGAAGAATGTGTAGAAGTTGAGCATGCAGAGGAGGAGCATCATGAGGTAAGCAAACAAGAAAACCATGTAGATGAGTATGAACAAGAGCAGAAGCATGATGTTTGGGTATCTAGTTTGCATCATGAAGTTTATGAATTTCCTCTTTTGGAGAGCCCCTTGAAGGCTCAAAAAAGTGATGATATGGGTTACACGCTTGATGGATCAGCCACAAGTGCTATATCCAAGGTTACCCCAAGTTTCCGGGACGGGGACGGCAAGGGACGGCAGGACGAGTCCCCAAGTTTCCGATTTTTGAGGCCAAAATTAGGGACGGCAGGGGACGGCTATATAAAAATATAGGGAAATTTTAAATATTTAATAGATAATATGAACAAGGCATGCATACTACACATTATAGAACATTAACATATAACATTTGTGTTCAATATTATGCCAATACTCAATACGCATTCAAAATTAACATACAGTTACACGAATCATGAAACAACCTCCAAGTTATAATTTATAAACTTATATCAAAATGCCCAAAGGCTACATTGCTGCCATATAGTTTTAAAGTTTTAGTTTGCTATGAAAATCAAAATACAATATTGTATGTCAATAATGAATACAAAATAAACATAGAGCACTGCTGCCCCTAATCATCTCTCATAACCGCATCAAAATCAGAGTCATCCTCTGAGTCACTGCCACTGTAATGCTCCTCCTCAGCCAATGGGACCCAAACCAAGCCCTCAGCTGTCTCCTCATCTACCTGAGCTGCGTCCTCGGGATCAATATTCCACCGTAGAGCTAGAGTCTGTCGATACTCTGGAGTCTGTCGATCTTGAAGTCGAAGAGCACTATGAACGGCCACTAGCTTCTTCGGTCGTCTAGAGGTAAGTCTATTCCTCTTGAGGGAGTGGATAAAGCTATACGTGGACCAATTCCTCTCTACAGCAGAGGAACTAGCAACCTGTGCAAGAAGGTGAATGGCAAGTATCTTCAACTGCGGTGTATCTCTCCCATGATAGGTCCACCATCCAATAGGGTTCGATCGAGCTAATATAGCTCTATCCAACCTCGCCTGTGGTTTACTCAAGTTTGAGCCATTAAGATTAGCAAAGTCTAGAAATTGTGATCGAAGTAGTGAAGCTTGCTCGGGTGGATAAATCTTTTCAATGGCTCGTGTGAACCATCTAAAACCTCAGCATCATCATATGGAGGCACCCTACCATCCCTTGGTGCATACCATTTTGGATTTAGAGCAAAGACAACCATATGAAGCAGAGTGTTCATTGTATTCCACCTCTGTGTCACAATGGGCCTAATGTGTTGCTCATATAAATCCAAAGTGGGGTCCTTTTCCAAAATAACTTGCCTGATCTTCCCAAGCATAGTGTCAAATGTCTCATATATCTCTCCAAGACTAGGAGAGTTTGTATCAGCATATCTAATGAAATCTACAATGGGCGAGATGAAGGAGCAAATATATCTGCGAAATGCAAACAAAAAGTTCAAAATAATTAGTTGACAAGTTAATTGACATGTTAGAAACTTCGAAAGTTGGAACATTGGACAATAAAATTAAAATACTAAAATCAGAAATTTAATATGAAAATCAGCCATCTAATATGTCTTACCTCACATTGGCCCACCAATCATCATCGAGGATCTTTTGTTTGATGTTCTTTCCTTTAGTAAAACTTGCATTAGGCCATCTAGTCCACTCAGCATTGACCATCATCAGTTGTAGAGGCTCATGCGCCTCAACCATCCTCTCCAATAGGATGAAGTATGTGGTACATCTATATTCATTAATTCAATGATTCATTAAAAAATAAAAATTTAAAACAAAATCAGATTATGAATACAAATTGAAAGTGAAACAAAATAAAGTAAATGGCATACCTTGTATCAACAGGTTTGAGAAACTCCTTCTTTGAAAATGTCCTGAAGAGAGCAAGCGAGGTGTTGTGGTTGCAAATGAACATCTGAATTTCTCTTGCTTTTGCCACCGTTTTCTTCACCCTATCCATCTTCCCTATGTCTTTCAATGCACTGTTCAATGCATGAACACAACATGGGGTCCAAAATATGTGCCTGTAAGTACCCTTCACCATCAACCCAACCGATTTGCGCACACGTGCTGAATCGGTGATCACCTGCACCACATTTGCAGCCCCAACCTCCTCTATGGCATGTCTCAAAATGGAAAATTGGAAGTCAGTATCCTTACGTCTCCCTGAACAATCTATGGCTCTAAGAAAATAAGAACTAGCAAGGCATGTGACTATGACATTGATGAGTGGCCGACGTCTACAATCAATCCACCCATCCATCACTATAGAGCACCCCGTCCTCATTCATGTTTGCCTCATCTCCTCCATTAACACATTTACTTTGGAGTACTCTTTGTCTAGGAGGGTGGTGTGTAGCTTATGATCTCTAGGGGGTACGAATGAAGGATCAACAGTGACTATGTCTTTCACCATTTGTTTGAAATAAGAGGAACGAGCCACATTAAATGGAATGGCATGGGCAAAAAAGAATTTGGCAATGGAGGATTCAACTGATGCTGCCTTATCACTACCAATCACCTTCCTCTTTCCTCTTAAGATAACACTACTACCAACTGTGGAAGGACTAGGAGTAGGAGTAGGCATAGATGATTGTGAACTTGGGAAAGAAGGAGACCCACCTTGAACCCCACCATCACACTCTGCTTGGTTTTGAAACATGGACTCAACTGAGGCTGCCTTATCACTACCAATCACCTTCCTCTTTCCTCTTAAGATAACACTACTACCAACTGTGGAAGGACTAGGAGTAGGAGTAGGCATAGATAATTGTGAACTTGGGAAAGGAGACCCACCTTGAACCCCACCATCACACTCCATTTGAATTTTTTGGCACTCTATAAATAGTGCATCTGTCAATGCAGGACACACTCTAACTCCATGGCCCACCTCACCCAAAAAATGAGACCTAACTCTAGTGTAACTGCCCCTAATCTCCTTTTCACAAACATGGCAAAACCAAACCCTACTCCCCCCTGAATTTTTTTGTCTTTCACCCTTGGCTGTCACAAATTGAAGGAATGGTTTTTTTTGTCTTATGTGTGTTTTGCATAGTCCTTCATAGTTCTGGTATTGGTTGATGAAGGATGGTGTTGGGTAGGGGTTATTTGCTCTCTAGTTTCCCTTCTAGCTTGCATTTCAACTTCACTATCACTCCCACCCTCACTGCTGCTCATGTTTTTTGTTTTTAGAATGTAAGTTTTGACTGAAAATGCAAAAAAATGCAAAAAATCAGACTATGTATACTTCATATTTTGCAAAAAAATGAAAAAATGAAAATAGGGAAAGGAAATGCATACCTCTTTGATGGATTTGCACTCCCAACAACACTATTTCAACCTCCTCTTCTCCTTTAAACTGCTGCTCCTTCTCCTTCAATGGCTGCAATTTTTTTTCCTCTCAAACCCTTGGCTGCTCAAACAAACAAAATGAATAGAATGAAGTTTTAGAGGCCCTTTTTCTTTCATAAAGGAGTGAAAAACATGAGGGCCCACACATGCCACGTAGGCAAGGCCCTTTTTTTTAAATTTTATGTTTTTTTTTTGAAGTTCTTGAGCTCCAAAACGCGGGGGACGGCCGGGACGGTGAGGGACGTCTCATGACTCGGGGAAAATCCCCCCCCGTCCCCTTGCCGTCCCTTGGTACCCGGGACGTCCCCGGAACCGAGACAGGGGATTTTGGGGGGGGTAAAATTATTTATTGGTTGGTTTCATTATTGGTTTCATGGACATGCATATGATTGATAGTGGAGCTTACTATCTATAACTTGGATCTATCTAGCATACCGTATGGAGTTTCATGAATGACTAAAGAACTATGAAATGAAGAGACTAGTTCACTATCTAGTGAAGGTACAATTTTGTCTTCGAAGGAAAATTATTTGGTTGCAAGGTTTTGGCACTATGTGATAGTGGAGCTACACATAACTACATTGACGATGGTTTGGTAAAGAAAAAAGGTTTACATTGTGAAGATTTTGAGGGGTTTGATGTGACTATAATAGGTGGGCTTACTATTCTTTGCAAGAAGAAAATGAGTAAGCTTGGCATTCTCTTTGGTGAGTATACTCTTTGTGATGACTTTTATGTACTTAACTTGAAGGACAATGAAGTTGTAATTGGTATGCAATGGCTATATTCTTTACAAAGGGTCAACCAAGATTTACAAGAAATGGAGTTGAGTTTCCTACATGATGGGAAACACATTATTATGAAAGCTCTCAAATACACTATACCTCATCAAATAGCAGCCAAATCAATGATAGCTTTGGGTCATGATTTATTTCATGAAGGCATACATTATGCATGTGAAGAGAATTGTATTGAACCAACACTTGATAGGTATGTTGAAAGGGATGACAAGTTTCTAGATTGGCATGACATTATATCTGATTTGTTGAAGGGCAGCAGCTCTATGGTTCTACTTTCTCATGAGATTAGCATGCTAATGCCTTTGGAGGAATGTTATTTGTGGTCTACTAATGATGACATACAAAATTGGAGTGTTGGATATGGTAATTCTGTCAAAACACAAGGCGCTACACAATCTGATTTGGTATATCAGATTTTTGAAGGTGTGGAAGAGACACAAGAGAACTGTAATATTTGGCTAGAGAGGGCAAAAAAAGCTAAGTTTGTTGCTGGCCACGCAAAACAGCTTCTAGAGATGGTAAAAAGAATGAGGTTAGCTGCTTTGTGCGCTCATCTTGGGCCAGCCATTGATGTTGTGCATGGGTATGATTATCATGATGAAGGTAACTCGGTTTTGCATGAGGTATTAGTTCCATTTGGTGAACTAAACTAGCCTACTCCTAATTTTGACGGTGCCTTCTTATAGGGGTACATAGATGATTTGATAGTTTATCTTACATTGGTTCCTTTTGTTAGGCTGGGTCAAACCATTGAGTTGACACCATTTTGTATTGATGAGAATTCCATAAGAGGGTGTGTGGATTGTTTTCTAGACTATTCTCTATTGTTTGTTCATACCTTTTCATTGCTGGATATTGAAACGTGTGACTTTAGTCTTGGTACAACAATGTTGGGAACAATTTATGATGATGGAAATGACTATGTATTGGTTGAAGGTGGAACTAGTGATAGTTTCCTATCTTCATACACTTGGATTGGCACAAATTGTAAATACAAATTGCATATTGTTATTCTGTTTTATGACAACAAGATAAGAAGGATGGAGGGAAACTACAAAAAAGATATCTGTTGGATAAGCCGAAGTGAGGAAAGACGAAAAGGAATAAAGCATGGTATTTCTTATCCACAATTGCACTCCTTCAAAGAGGTTTTGGAGCTGCTAAAAATAGACCACTTACAGATGGGTAGAGTTAGAGGCTTGACTATCCAATTGGAAGGGAAACAAGGAAGGAATATTGCTGATCCTTGTCTACTTTTGAGTAGACACAATCACTTCTTGCATCAGTCAGAAACTCAGTCTTGTATAGCAACTTCTCTGAGGGAACAAGGTGACAAGGTAAATGGTATAGGAGTTGAACAGATTGAAGAATCATACAATGATGATTTTTGCAGCCTTGTGACATTTAGTGTTGAAGAATTCTTTGAGCCACTTCCATCCCTACTCACTTGGGAAGCTGATGAGACATGTCATTTGGATAATGGAATGGGGACTTTGGAATTTTCGGTTGTTGATTGTGGTGATAACACTCATAGTGGACCAACCACTCAACATTCGCCTTGGATGGGTGAAGAAGGTATCCATAACCCATCTATGGTTATGTCACTAATTTGTTATGGTATGGCAACTTTCTATTTGTTGATTGCTGGCTTCATCCCCATTAATTCATTATGGGAAAGTAGCTGTCCTACTTGGAAGCACATTCATGGGGTCAACGGGGAGTATGATATGGGTTTCTTTGACATGTATGATGACCTGTATGACTTCGTTCTCTCTTCAGACTTGAGTTACGATAACATTTGGGGGCCTAATGAGTTGTTTCATGTGCATATGGGAGTTAATTTCCATTCTTTTTGATGGCCTCCTCTTACAGATGGATGGTATGTGTTGCTTGTATTATAATGGATATCTATAGTTGAATGGGCAGGAAGATTTGGGATCTAGGTATTGACATGGATGGTGCATTGGTACTCAGTGATCGTGGTGAGTTGCTTCAAAAGTTATGGTTATATGGCATGTATATCAGAGTGGTGCAGTGAACTGGCATGCGAATCCTGGGAAGGGAGGACTGTAATGTCCCTTTCTTAGGCGTTTAGATCTGATGCAGAGGTTGACCTATTACGAGGGTTCCCGTAGGTCACTAGTATGGATAGGGGACCCGTTTCGAGGTTGTGGAACCTTGCTGGGAGTTGTTCGAGCCTTTCAGAGTCGAGTTCAGTTGATTAAGCTAGGGATAAATTGGAAATAATAAAGTTGGCTTTAATGGAATAGCGAAAGGTGAATAGTAACAACAAATTAGAAAGTGAATAGTGAAAAGTGCACCCCCATCCTAGAACTTAAGTTGTTTTAAAAAGGGGGCCAAGTTCACAATGTAAAATTAGACCCTCAATGTTATTTTATGAATTTTTAGGCCAAATAGTAACCCCAAAAAGGGTTGATCCCTATTGGTGAAAATAAAAAAGGCATTTTTGTCTATTTTGGGATTTATTCTTATGACTTCAATTTGAGAGCAGCAACAAACTTGAGGGTTTGAAGAGCTTGGAGCTTCTAGGAACGCAAACTTCTGGAAGAATTTGGAGATTTGGACGAAAACCCGTTTCTTCTGGTGACAGGATTCAGCGTTATCCAACTTCAGTGTGGAGTTGGCATCATTATTTGGGGTTATAATTACAGATCAGTGCATTTTGAGGACAAAAATTCACATCAGATTGTAGATCAGTCCTTTTAGGGGACATTCAACCATCTTTCAGCAGTGGCACAGGCAGCCACACCTTTGTTTGGCATTTGGGCTTCAAACCCTAAGTGCTAGGTGCAGTTTTTGAATTTTTGGAGCTGAGAAGTTTCATACAGCAGTGGCACAACTCCTCTCACACCTGGAAACGAAGTGGGTAGTCATTTGTAGAGCTGGGAGAGTTCGAATTTGCTGTATCAGGGTTATATCAGACCTGAAATTTCAGTTGCAGCCTTGTAAAAAGTCATTTCCGGGCCTTTGGATGAATGGGTATGTTGCAGTTGGCCCATATCTATGTAATTTCAGTCTTTTAATTAATAGAATCATTGCATGTTTGGTTATTTTTCCTTTATCAACCTTGTACATGTCATGCATTTCGCATAAAACTCAGAAAAACACAAAAAAATCAGAAAAAAACACAAAACACAAACAAAACAAAACCTATCCTATACGCTGGTCAAAGACTCCAAGAAAATTGAAATTAGAAAATTCAGATCAGATTGAGGAAGGAATCTTTCATAGGATTAAGGCTCTGATACCAATATAAGAACTCTTCTTGCCCTAGATTTTGTGACTCGTCTTTGTTTTATGTTTTGCAATTTTTTTGTGGTCTCACAAGGGTTTTCTGCTTTTTGTGTATTTTTGCAAAGAAAGACACAATCGCTGGGAATGAAAGGAAGTAATAATAATAATCTAGAACTAAATAGCAATACCCCAAACAACTGATTTTATTGAATACTTGGAAGAAAATCAGATTACATGCATACCCGGAAATGATAAACAAATAACCATGGCTGCTAGAATACTGCAAACCCAAAAAGCAGCTCATAAACTGGTTCGATTCTCTTCAAGGCTGCACTCTTTTCTCAAAAGTTTACTATGGCTGGCTTGTCCACTCCTGGACGCACCTCTTTATGATTTTTATTGATTTTTTTAATGCTCTTTCAAAGGAGTTCGACCCCCTAGTCAAGCCGTCTCCTTTCTGTGATAGAAAGCAGCACCAAAGAATTATTTAATGTCTTGAAAGCGTGTGCAAATCCTTACCAACTTGCTGTATCAATCAGCTCTTCAATCTGCATATAAAATTTATCAGACCCTTATGCAAAACTTAGAATTATTTCTCCAATTTGCTCCTCTGAAACCTCTGAATGAAGTTTCCTCTAAATGCTAAATTCAGTGGATATCTCACCACCTCAAATGGCTGCAACACTAAAGAGTGAACGTTCTCCAGTGGCTAACTAATTTAGAAACCCTTGGTTTCCTCTCTCAAACAAAAATTCATCAAAACCAATTCTCAATCAAATGAATCATTTATTTCACAAGGCTGAAATATATAGCTCCATGGAGAGGTCGATTTCCTCCAAAAAAAGCAATATAATAATAATTAAATGTTATAATATTTGTTTCATTTAATTTTCACCTCTTAAAACCTTGGAATAAGCGCCTAACATTTATTGCATAATTGGCCCCCTTTCTAATGATGAATTGACCCTTCGAAGTAATAAAGTTAAATTATAACTTTATATTATCTCCTTTAATAATTAAAATATTAATTGAGCCACTTAAACTTTAATATCTCCTTCAATATTTAATATTTCATCAAACCGTCTGAAACTGGGATCAACTCTGTGAATCTCAAGACGACCAGGTGCCTTACTAAAAATAGTAAGGGTCCCTCTCAACCATCCTCTGACTTACTATAAATAGTAAGTATAGCAACTGGAACCCTGTGAACGCCAAACGAAAGCCGACAACTGAAAACCATTGAACATTGGAGATGATGTAAACCTTAGAAGACCGTCTAACCCTCCTCATTAGCCTACGAGGGCCAGAATAATAAGCTAATTTCCTTTGACAATTGATGTCAACTAGAAGGGGACATTGCAAAGACTCTTGGCCACGTTTTGCTAAGTCTATTCAGCTTAAAAGAGTGATCATTTTTCATTATTTGACTCTCTTTTCTTAGTAGGGGTGTGTGAGTTTGCAAACATTTGGGAACAACACGTTGGCAATTATTATCTCTTAGTTGTCTCTTATTCAGCAGTATTTCAAAGGTATGTATAAAAAGACATTTCTATTTTTTTTGTTTTGTTCTTGTTTTTTGTGCATTAATTCTAAATAGCTAGGGTTTTTTGTTTTATTTTGTTATTTTTTAATTTACTGCTAGGGTTTAGTAACTAATTTTATTTTTATTTATTGGTACGCTGTTAGGGTTTTGTTATTTTTTCTGTTTTTTTTCATTTTGCTAGGGTTTATTTCCATATTTTTGAAAAGAAAATGATATTTGCAAGTAGAGGAGGTTGCAGCAAGGCTAGGACCCTTTTTGGAAACATACAATAATAGGCATAACCTATTGAATTGTAATTTGCAACTATTGTGGGATGAATATAAGAGGAGGTATAAATTAACTCAAATATCAACTTGTACAAATCCTGTGCAAAGATGTCGCGGCATGTACACAAGCATCTTAGGAGGTTGAGGCTAAGGCAAAAGCTTGGCTTGCAACTTGTGATTTAAAAAAACAGAGAAAAATAAGACAACAAAGGCATTGGTAGGCATTAATTCTTTACGATCAGAGGGAGATACAGTTGCTTAGTGATTTTTCCAATGGGCGATGGATATAGGATTAGATATCATGGGTAGCTATAGTTCTTTTTTTTTCTTCTTTTAGCACTCTTGATGCTAATCTTTCTTTAGAAGTTACTATATGGCATAGGGAATTACAACATGAGGCCAAGTTGGCATGTACCAAATTGGCACTGGCTATCCAGCCCCAGGAATGCACCGGGGCATGGATGCTTGCCCTATCCATGCTGCATGCCTCATCCATGTTACGGCCGGACGACAGTTTCTTGATTTTCTCGCCTCGCCTCACCGCTGTTTGTGATGGCGTTTAATAAAAAAATTAAAACTTTTTAAATATAAAAATTTAACATTTAATTAAAAAGATAAAGTTATATTTCAATTTTAATTTTTGTTAAATATACATTTTATTTATTTTATTTCTTTCTGTAAAATTTTCAATATTTAATTATAATTTTAAAATTGTAAAAAAAAACATATTAATAAAATTTAAATTTTATTTTAATGTAAAATATATAAATATTTAATGAAGACAATTATTTCTTTAATATTAAAATTTTGATATCTTTAATATAAATCAATAATAGAAATTTTGATAAAAATAAATTTTTATTTATATTTTTTAAATTTGATTTTAAATAAATCTTTAAATTTGAAACTTTTTTAATATAAAGTGAATATAAATTGTAATGTTTGTTTAGTTTTTTTAGAATATTAAATTCTAATTTATAATAACATCTCTCTCTCTCTCTATATATATATATATATTATTATTGTATAATGACTTACTCCTCATAGAAAATGGAGGTTTACCATCAAATCATATCTAATTTAAAATACATTATATGATTAATATAATTTTGTGGAGCTCTAAATATATTATAATGTTAAGGATAATACTAATTGAATCCTAATGTCAACTCCAAATCTTATCCTAAGTGGAAATTCTAATCCCTTGTATAATAATAAGTCAACCCTAATCCTCACTATAATAGTTAATAATTGATTATTATATTAATAAAAAAACTTTAAATTATATATTAACTAACCATAATAATAAGTTAAGTTTGTTATTAACTTTTTATTGTTATATTAAGATATAATTATTAATATATATTAATATATTATAAAAATAATTATAAGGACAAATAAATTTTTAATATAAAATAATATTATTCTTATATGATTGTTATCCTAATTGAAGCCTGTTTGTCATTGAACCTAAACCCAAAGTATAATTGAATTTTTGCAAACCCTAATTGTAATACTTTGAACATTTAAAAATGCTAATTGTACCTCAAACCATATAAGTAAACTTAAAATTTGGAGAATATGAATGATTTTTTATTTTTGAAATGTTTTGAAGATATTTCATTTTTATTTAGATTTTTTATTGAAAAATATTACTTAAATAAATCTATATAAAAAAATATCAAACGATATTTCGTTGTAAACATATCTTGAATATTTTTTAATTTTAAGTATATTAGGGTTAGGGTTCAACTAAGGTTAGGATTGGGGTTCAACTATAGTTAGAATTATTGTTAGTGTTTAGGTTTAATTTGGGTTGAACTTCAATCGGTTAGAGTTATAGTTAGGGATATGGTTCAATTAAGATTGAATTTCAATAGGGGTAGGGTTAGGGTTTTAAGATAAATCATAGGCTACAAGCCTTATAATACAACTGATGTAAATTATATACTTATTCATTCAATATAATTTCCTCATGTTTAGACAATATTCATTCTCCTCGGTTATATTCAATAAGTTATATGAACAATATCATAAACATGTCGCAGTTTTGTACATTCCTAGAAGATAAGCCAATGATATCATATTATTATGCAAATAAAGAATCCATTACAACAAACACACATTAATTAAATTTCTAAAATGGATTCAAACAAGTTGATATATATCAGGTTTCCTATATAGATTATGTAATAAGATAGATAAAAAATAATAGAAATATTATTTATGATATTTATAGAAATCAAAATCATAGTTGATATAAAATAAAATTTTAATAAATGAAATTGCTAGAATTTCTAAAATTATTAAAAAAGTAAAATAGAGTTTGTAATATTTATAAAAATCAAAATCAAAATTCTAATAAGTGAAAATTTAGAGGTATATAATAAATATTCTAAATTTACTATTTCATATAAAAGTAAGTTTCTAAATTAATATACTTAAAATTAAAAAATATTCAAGATATGTTTACAAGGAAATATCATTTGATATTTTTTTATATAGATTTATTTAAGTAATATTTTTCAATAAAAAATCTAAATAAAAATGAAATATCTTCAAAACATTTCAAAAATAAAAAATCATTCATATTCTCCAAATTTTAAGTTTACTTATATGGTTTGAGGTACAATTAGCATTTGTAAATGTTCAAAGTATTACAATGGATAATAATCATATAAGAATAATATTATTATTTTATATTAAAAATTTATTTGTCCTTATAATTATTTTTATAATATATTAATACATATTAATAATTATATCTTAATATAACAATAAAAAGTTAATAACAAACTTAACTTATTATTAGGGTTAGTTAATATATAATTTAAAGTTTTTTTATTAATATAATAATCAATTATTAACTATTATAGTGAGGATTAGGGTTGACTTATTATTATACAAGGGATTAGAATTTCCACTTAGGGTAAGATTTGGAGTTGACATTAGGATTCAATTAGTATTATCCTTAACATTATAATATATTTAGAGCTCCACAAAATTATATTAATCATATAATTTATTTTAAATTAGATATGATTTGATGGTAAACCTCCATTTTCTATGAGGAGTAAGTCATATTTTATATATATATATATATTATAAATTAAAATTTAATATTCTAAAAAAATTAAACAAACATTAGAATTTATATTCACTTTATATTAAAAAAGTTTCAAATTTAAAGATTTATTTAAAATCAAATTTAAAAATTATAAATAAAAATTTATTTTTATCAAAATTTCTATTATTAATTTATATTAAAGATATCAAAATTTTAATATTAAAGAAATAATTGTCTTCATTAAATATTTATATATTTTACATTAAAGTAAAATTTAAAATTTATTAATATTTTAAGTATTTTTTACAATTTTAAAATTATAGTTAAATATTGAAAATTTTACAGAAAGAAATAAAATAAATAAAATGTATATTTAACAAAAATTAAAATTGAAATATAATTTTATCTTTTTAATTAAATGTTAAATTTTTATATTTAAAAAGTTTTAATTTTTTTTTATTAAACGCCATCACGAATAGCGTTTAAATTAATAATATAAGTTTTAATATTTATACTGTGGTTGGATGGCGTTGCTTTCATCTGGTTTAACTATAAACTTTGTAATTAAACTTTGCAGAGTTTGCACGGAATCTGAGGCGAGGCGAGAAAATCGAGAAACTGCCGTCCAGCCGTAGCATGGATGAGGCATGCAGCATGGATAGGGCAGCCATCCATGCCCCAGTGCATTCCTGGGGCTGGATAGCCAGTGCCTACCAAATTTTGGTACTAGAGCATTTCATTTATTGTTGCAATGAGTCCTTATTGGGAACATTTGGCCACCACATTCATTGTGATAGGAAAAGGGTTTGAGGCATTGAGCCCTTATGAGTTGAGTGGGCCACTATTGCAAGGTGTAGTCAACCACACAAATCTACTAGAAGATGAACAAAAAATAATAAAAAAAAGAAGGGCTGCAATATTCTATTCAATGCGTGGATAGATGGTATTATTTATGAGGTTCCTGAGATCATCCAGACATTGCATGGTTTTGACATGACACTACTAATGCCTTGTGCTCATAGAGTCAATTTGTACCCAAGACATTGTATTACCCTAGTGGAGTCATGTGGAGATTCACTCTAGTGGTAAAGATGGGAAATCCCAACTTCACTTCTAGAAGACACTTATCTACTTGTTGCATTGGATGCTTACCATATTCTATACTTTGTGTGTGCTTTATTGCACCTATTTTTCTACTGATCTTTATTAACATTTAAAGCAACAAAACATTCCATACACCCCCTTTTCAATAATAATATTTAACATTTAGGCCAAAAAGTGTATGTGGCATATCCACAAGAGCTGCTTGGTGATCAGATTGGTACTTGTTCACTATTGCATGAATTCAGTGTTGGGGTGGCTACATATGGTTCTAAGAGTTTTGTTTTGGTTGTTATATTTGTCCCATTGCTTCATGTTAGCATTTTAATTTGTTTCGCATGAGACAACCCAAAATGAAATAGTGTGTATGGTACAATTGTTTGTCAAATTGTGAGGGGAAACATTTTGAGATCCAATGAAACATAAAACTAAAATAACCAACACTAGACTAAAACTATAAACAAAATTTATAGGTATGTACTAGAATATTTCATTCAAGGGGTTTACATAAATGGAAATGATTAAGTGTCTATGTTTTGTTTTGGATGCACGCTCCAAACTATTATTCAAGCTTGGTGGATGAGATTAGAACAAACACAACTTCCTTTGGTTAAAGTAGAGATAAGTATTCTACTGCAAACAAGGATTTGAAAGGAATGATAGATTGAATAATATATGATTCCAAGAGTTAAAAGGCTATGCTACATTCAAAGCTACAACCTAGATATACGAATACAATCAATACAAACCTTGGCTATAGTAAGATCTACTTTTGATTCAATTCATGGAATTACAAACATTTTAGCACAAACACAAAGATAACACAAGAAACAATATTTTAGTTGTTGGCAAATGGTCAGCACTTCCCTTGGGATTTGTGACAAGGGACTAACCGCCTCTTGTGCGATCCATGTCTCTACTATTTGTATCGGGCATTGATAGATCAATCTTTTGGCGCAATGGCAAACTGGGGCCAACAATTGGTATTAGAGTGCTGGGTTAGGGTTCGAACCCCCTTAGCGAGATTGTTGGCAAATGGTTAGCACTTCCCTTGGGATTCGTGACAAGGGACTAATCGCCTCCCATGCGATCCATGTCTCTACCGTTTGTATCGGGCATTGATAGATCGATCTTTTGGTGCAACGACAAACTAGGGCCAACATTAGTAGCATAAATTCAACTTTAGTTTTTCTTCAAAATGTCTTGTGCCCAAGGCACATATTTGTAGGTTACAATGAACAACTATTAAGGATTTGAGAAATAATAATAAATTATTCCAAAAGAATTGTTTCAAAGCGACTTCACTCAAAGTTGCAAAAAAAGCAAAAAGAAAGAAACTTTAAAGCAAACCTATTTGAAATGACTAATAAAACACAACAGCCTAAAATAGGCTCATCCACTACCTAAAATAGAACATGACTATAAAATACAATTTCTAGATTTATCGATTGCTAAAAATAGCAATTCATACAAGAATATTTTCCTATGTTATTGGGTACTCTTATTCTACATTGGGCTCAGGTACTGGTTTGGTCTTGGTTCACCCCCTAGTACCGCTTGGGCACTTGGGTTTCCTGTGGTACAGAAGGACCCACAAGTAATTCGGGCGCCCAGGTGGTACCCTCGTCTAGGTGCTACCCTGGGCATACCCGAGACATACCTAAGAGGACCCTTGTGTACCTATGCCTGGGGATGCCAGAAAGCAATTTTTTTGATAAAAAGACATTTTTTAATCTATAACGCCCCCCAATGCCTCCATTTTCCCTAAAGTGAGGGTCTTTTATGTTTGAAGCTCATTTGACAAACACAAAACACCAAGAACAACATTTTTTTCCTCCAAGCTGCCATTGTTGGGTTTTGAAGGGTGCTTCATTTTTTTTGGAGGTGAGGGTTATGGGGGAGTAAGACCTACACCAAAAGGTTGGGAATCGTTGTTTGAGGAAGATTTAGCCATCAAAGGTGAGTAAATCTTTCATTTTTTCAAAGTTCTCAATAATTTTTTTGAAGATTTTTCAAGTTTTTAATTTGTTTTTAGTTATAAATATTTTTTTGAACTTTTTATGCATAATAAGGGGTTGAAATGCCAAATTTTTAAAATTTTCAGTTGTAGTGTTGTTAATTTTTAATGTTTATTTATTTATTTTAGGTTCATATAGAATGGTTGGAAGTTCTAGTTTGGTTGCTCGAAATGTAGGGAGTTCTTTTAAATTTGATTCATCATTACCTCTTTGGTGACATATAAGAATGATTCAACAACTTCTTGGTGGTGGGGGTTATCTTTAGCGTTGTAGCCATTGTGGAAAACAGTAAAAGAGCTCAGATTTTTGAGTGAAAGCTCACTTCTGCGCTATTCCTTTACAAGGAATAAAAGTTTGTCTTGGGCAAAATAAAAAACGGTTGCCAATGTTGAAAAAATGTTGTCATTGATGTCAAAGAAAAGATTTTGAGGGGAATTGTGTCATATCCCCGAAATTTGAAATACAAAATAAATTAATAAATAAAATAAATAACAATATAAATATAAAAAATATGAAAATAAATATTAACAATTATATGTATATATATATATATATATATATAAGCAACAACAATTGGAAAACATATAATATGAGCAACAGCAATTGGAAAACTCACTATGAATTAAAATTAATATATAAAAGACAGTAATATTAATTAACTAAGGCAACAACTATATTATAAAGGAGCACATATTCTATGGGCAGCAATCATTTTACCCAGGGCTGCAATTAATATCTGGGAGTGCAGCAAATTATTGAAGACAGTGTTTAAGACTTTAGGCATCAATTAAAATAGATTAGAATTAAGTTTTTAAAGGCAGCGTCCCATTTTAAAAGGCATTTGAATTAAAATATGTTAAGGATTCAGACCAGCGATTAAGGAATGGTTGTGACCTTTCCAAAGGGGCAGTAATAGCAAAGGGGTGTGACCCCCAAGAAATGAAAGGTATGAGATATATAAGCAAGATTAATTCATTATAATTAATTGTTTGGCATATGTGCAGCAGTCTGGTTTTCTGAGTTTTGTGGTATGAATCTGATTTATAATTATGCAGTTGGAGTATAATTTAGTATAAGTAATTGTGATTGTTTATTAGATATTTGAAATACTATTGATATATTTCTGTTATGACTGTTTACATATATCAATGTATATTAAGTATGACTGAATTAATGTTTTTTCCACAGTTTATTCGTTATATGCCTTGTATGTTTTCAGCCATGGTTGAGGAGATGAGGGATTGCAAGAGGGGTACGGTGATGGGGTACTCTCCTAGGTATGCCACCTCAAGGTGGGGACTAGATGAGCCCCATGAGGCCAAGGGGGTATAGAGGGTATTGCCCTTGGGCTTAGGAGAGATGGGTTTCCAGGGCACCTTATTGTAACCTCACCCCTCCACCATGGTAAATCAACACAAGAAGTCCAATCATAGGGAGAGGGAAATGGATGGAAAGATGAGGGGATAACGGGATGTGGACACCAATCTTGTTCAGGCACCTTCAATGACAACATGTTCCTATATTCTCGTCT
Source organism: Sequoia sempervirens (assembly GCA_007258455.2). Lineage (NCBI taxonomy): Eukaryota > Viridiplantae > Streptophyta > Pinopsida > Cupressales > Cupressaceae > Sequoia > Sequoia sempervirens. Next base: position 54,198 of record VDFB02337343.1, read on the forward strand.
GTTCATGACTATCTTCTTAATCTTAATGACATGTGTATGCATCTTTGACATCAATGACAACATTTCCAACAGGGGGAAACCTAGGAATCTAAAATGTTTAGATGTTTTTTGGTAACATTTTATCTTGTGTCTTTATGGGTTACATAATATGCTTTTGTGAAATTACTTGATGATCTTTTATAAGCAACTTTTGTTAGAATTATTGTCATTAATGTCAAAGGCAATTAGATGGTTGATGGTGTAATAACCACCGTAGATTTTTTTTTGAAATTATGTTAGGTTCAACTACAAATGAAAAGCATAAATTCCTTTTCACTTTCTGATCACTAAGTTCTTGGTATGGGAGAGGTGAGAGCATACAGTGTAAGGATTACAATAATTATACTTGAAAATAAGTTGTTGAAAGTAACAATCACTTATTCGGTGGGGTAAGCTAAGCACATCCAATTATGGAATGTAAAACAAGCTCTTCCACTTTTCAGTGGTGAGCGAAATCCCAAAGCCAATTATTCAGTGGGGTGAGTACAAAGCCACTTATCCAGTGGATAGAACAAGAGCCACTTATGCAGTGGGGTAAGTATAAACCACTTATGCATTGGGGTGAGTACCAAAAATCAACAAGAGCAAGGTCATTGGTGGTACTACCACTCAGTGTTGCATGGTTAGCTCTTACAATTCATTGCAAATCAGGTACATAATTGCTGTTACAAATATAAATATGATATGAAGATGAACCAAGCATCCCCAATGAACCCCAACCTAGGAAACCCAACACCCAACAATGTAATAACAATTATACCTCAAGGGAATGGCAATTAGGTGACTGGTACAGGTCTGCAACTTCACTGCAGCAGTCTGGATAGCGAAGCAATGACTCAAAAATCTTCACCAATTCATCCACCAACACACCCAATGGTCAATGTAGGCTTGGAGAAATGTTTCCAGCCCCTCTAATAAACTTAACACCTCCTATGAATGAATGATGAAGGTCTGATAATGAATGAACAACAGCTACAGATTTGTCACAACTAAAAATACTCTAAAAAACCTTCAAAAACTCTGCAAACAAACACCATCAAATGCACTAAAACTGAAATACCCAAAACTGAAAACTTCAATCAGCACCAATGGTGATTCCTAGATGGAATCACACCAATCTAGCTAGGGAATATCTCTCAATTCTGAAACTAGAAAAATCCATTAGGGTTTCCGTCCTCAAAGACTTGGAGAATCCAGAGCCAATCTAGAAGCATAACAATATCATTCTTCAACATAATAACAATGAGCTCCCAACACCTCCTTTTATAGCTTTTTCATTGTTTTTTTTTTGAAAAAGTGTTTTTTACTTTTTCACTGCTTTTTTGCTACTTTTTCGAAAAGAAACATTTTTTTCCTTTTTTCAGTAAAAGTGTTTTTTTTCTTTTTCGTTGCTTTTTCCCGAAAAGCATTTCTGTTTTAAATAATTCATTATATGCAAACATTTAATCATCTTTTCCATCAAATTCTCTTTTAAAATAAATAAAACCTTTTTCATGTGCAAGACCCCCTTATTTCTCCTAGGCATCCATTTGGGGAATTAAAATACCTTTCCGAAAAGATATTACACTTAAGTTATGAAAGTAATAATAAAACATTATAACTTATGTGAATAATTAAAATATTCCAGCCCAAAGTTGCAGAAAGTACTGTGCTAATATGATGCTGAGGCATTAGGTGAATGATAGAAGTCAGTTTGGTGATTTACTACAAATAGACGTGCTCTTCAAGAAGTTTGGAGAACACCTAAAAAGTTCAAAAACACTTTAGAGTGTCATTCAGACCAATACAACTCACTGAGCTCATTGCCATTATTAGAAACCATGTATCACCAAAACTGCGTCCTCCAAGAACTTTGGAGTTCCCCCAACTCACCTTGAGCTTATAAAGAAACCTCAGAAACTATCCAAAATTCACATAACACCATGGTGTAAAAATGGGGACATTACAGATGGTGAAGATCAATGGCAAGTTTATCATTCATTGGTCAAAGAATTAAAATCACATTAACAGCTAATCGACATCTCTTTATCATGGCGCCTTTATTGAAGATTAAAGAAAATTAAATTAAAAACATCATAACCTGGGCTGATCTCCTTCCTTATGGCACCCACTTTAGAAATGTTCAAATAAAATAAATTCAATTTCTTGTGTCTCTTGTAGGCTGGTGCCTACAAAGATTGTAAGAAGTTTTATATATAGCATTATTTTGCCGTGGTTTTCTCTCGCAAGGGTTTCCATGTAAATTTGGTGTTCTCATTGTGTTCTTAATTGTTAGATCTTGCATGGTTGTTATTGTTGTTGATTAAGTTTTAAATTGGGAAAAGTTTGGTTATATTGAGTCACCCCCCACACCTCAGTATAAGCATGTGCTCATCAACTTTGTTATTGTTTTCTGATCCCAGCAAGCTTCTTTTTGTGCTAGCATGTTCCTTCTGGGAGGATGATAGATAATATATGTTTGGAAGTATCCTTTCCAATTTAATTGTTATTCATTTTGGTGCTTGTAATTTAGAATAATTATTTGCTGAGCTTATTTGATATTTAGTTCAACATCTTTTACTGAAAAGCAGTTTCAGTTAGTTTAATTATTTATCACTTGTTTTCTATTTTACCATGGTTCAATCTTTCGAGATAGTGGTTGTTATATTATCTGTATCAAATATATGTTTACAATTTGATATATCTATGTCTTTTCCTGAGTATATCCTGATTCTGTAAATGCTTATTCTCATTTGATTTGTATGAAATCAATTTGTCATCTTGATCAAAGAGTATTTACCTATTATGTAGTGGAAATGGAATTAAAATATAATATTGTGCCATTTGGAATGTGCACCGTCTTGGATGGTAGCTACACTGCATAGAAGGATCCTTTCCTCCTTTTTAAGCATGATTAAGATGTGGTTTGTTTTGCTTAAGACTAGCCTAGTGAAATCATTGACTTTATGTTGTTCTTAAAGCTTCCCTTAAATGGCCGTTTTTGTCTGTTGCATTTACTAATTAATTCTTAATTGGAAATTCGAACTTTGCCTTTTCTAGCTGATATCTGGTCAATATTTCTTTCCCTTAATGTGGATTTTTTGAGTTGGGTCATGCACAATTCCATCTCTTTCTGACATATTTTTACCATACTTAGACTGTTTCTATCTATTTGTGTGGCAATACTTTCTTTCTATATCATTCTATTCATTTAAGATTCCACGGCACCCTTACCATACCCTCTTCTCCTTGCATGAGAACTTTGAAAATTAGTATGCAATAAACATTGACCTTTTGAATTTATTTTCTTTTTCTTTGACTTGGATTTTTACTATTCTGAGTTTTTTATCTGCTTCCATCTAATATCAATAGTAATGGATTGTAGTGAATTTCTGTCTTGTGTTAGAGTTCTTCTACTAATATGCCTCATCTATCAAACTGAAGCTTAGGCCTGTCTAGGCTGTGAAGTTGAAGAGAATGAAAAAATATATGGAGATGACTGCCAACGTATTTTAGATGCAAGAAAGACCCCATATTATCTGAAATAATATGTTGCAATCTGGCAAATATTCAGAATTTCTTCTTTCATTTTTACTCACAGTTTTAATGACTTCCAGTCCATAATTAGAAAGTATCTGCTTCTTCCCTGCAAAAGAGATGCACATGCACTTCTGTATACAGTGTTAATAGAGCTGTACTTTTGTTTTATATACAGTCAATGTACTTCCATTTATACTGATTGATTAGTTGTGGTAATCATTCTTATTCATGGTGGTATCTGAGTCTTTGCTGATATCTGCAGGTATGGCATCGTCGTACATTTCAGCCATCAGGCCAATTTGCTGCCAGGGTTGATATACAAGGTGCTACTCAGGTTTGTATTGAAATACATAGATGACGTTTTCATAGTAGGGGCATAGCATAAAATTCTTCTATAGTATAGTTTCATTATATATTGTTTGAATGTATAGCATGGAATGAGATATTGTTGATGATATGGATGCAGAGTTTGCATGCCCTTTTCACTGGAGAAGATGATAATTGGGAGGCATGGCTGAGTGTAGATTCATCAAGTTTATTGCTTGTAATTGGTGTTAGAGGGAATGGAATCAAGTTGAGACGGGGTTTCGCTCCATCTGGTTCACCACAGCCAACACAGGTTGATATAATGCAAATGCTTCAACAAGATTTTGTGCACGAGTTAGTACTATAAGAGCATAACATATTGGTATTCTGAATGTTTGATGTGGCTGATGAATTTTGGCTTCAAGGCTGCATATAAGATTTGTTATTGATTAGATGGTCTTTGTTGTTGTAGTCAGGCATGCATAATCCTTAATATTTTCAATTTTTTTAATTGCATCTAAATTTGACATTTTCTTGTGTAAAATACCTTTGTAAAAGCATGATATACTGGCATGCTGAATGTTTGATGTGGTTGGTGGAGTTATGCCTTAAGGTTGTATATAATTTCAGCTATTGAGCAGATACTATTCGTTTGTCTATGCAAATATACACAATTTTTGATAGCATTGTTAGTGTTCTAATTCACACCGTTCAATGCAACACAAAATGGAATAGATGTGGAGTAGAACTGCTCTTTTAATTAGAAGGGAAAGCTCTATATAAACAAAATTGTAACCTAATCTGATAAATACGTATTTACTATTTACAATTTGTGCAATGTTCTTTACCTGGTTTGCACTCATGCTAAACAAAACTAAAGATGTGTCTTTTTGGATTCACCTAGCACAAAAGGTTGATACACACTTCAACTTAAGGTGCATGTCTTTTATGCATTTTGACTGAAAGTAAACTTTGCAACTACCACATTTATGCTATTCAACTAAAGATAAGAGACTAAACAATGCAAGTACACACAAGGATAAGATTGGAATGAACTATACAAAGGATTCAGTAAATAAGAAAAGGGAATTGACATACAAAGCTGTCAGACTCACTTTACTTTGACCTATAGTAAAATCACTTCAATTCACTTCAGGTACATATATCAGATGTTACAAGTTAAACATTGTAGTTGCTTTCAAAGCTGCAATCACCAACCTAACAACTACTGTAATTCAAAGCCTCCAACAAAACTTAAGGTAATATTTGACTCATAAAAGGACATAAGGCATAAGACACGAAACACTTCAACAAGAATTAGAAGCAAGATAGGCATTATTAAATTCTATGGAATGATATTGAATTTTGGATCAGCAACACAAAATCCTAAAGTGTGTTCCAAAAGCATTCATTTATACTGTTTATAAAGGTATTGCATGAAAAATAAATAAAATATTTAATTACTATTAAAGCTTTATTACAAAATATTGTCCACTAATGCTAAATCTAAACTTAACCAATGTTAAGTTAGACTGCTAATAAAGATTAATACAAATTAAAATTGGAGTCTCATCTCTTGCATGATAAGAGATCCAAGTGTGACTTATAAAATATAGATTCCTCAAAAAGCACATTAGGCTAAATTTAGAGACAACTAAAAATAACGTGGGCTATAAATAGCTTTGGCTAAAAATAGATTTATGATTGGTGGCTCTAGATGATGATTTTGATTAAACTTTTCTTCTGTTCTGATCATGGTAGATTCTCTAAGACACTTTAAAATTCTGAATTTGAAAAACTTTTCTTCAACAAACCTTAGCTAGAACCCACAATTTTAGAAACTCCAGAAACCCTACATTGATGATTTTGCATCAGACCTTAACCAAAAATCTGCAGCCTTGAGAATTCAGAAACACTTGGCATCCATCTTGTTCTCCAAATCTTCATAATATCTTTGTAGCTGCTAAAGATGATGATTGAAGTGTTGGTATTGAAAACCATGCTAAAATGACAAGATATTACTGCTGAAAACTCCTGTTGCTTTGCTTATTTATTTTGGTGAATTCTTCTTGATAATGGATGCTTTGCCAAGGATCACTGGAAAATTGCTGAATTTTTGATGCGTATGACTGCTCATATTTGGTGCCTTTGATGGAGTCAAATGTGAAATTCTCTTGGAATGTATTGCCCAGCTTTGAAAAACATTGTTGTAGATGATTGAAATCTGCCATTACTTTGCATTTGCTCCTTTTGTGTTCTGCTCTGATGACAAGATCAATGGCGAATTTGCTAATGGCGTTCTAACAGATTTGATGTCTTATTTAATCACAAATGAAGCTTGTACTATTTTAAGTGCCTCTATTGCTTATTATAACTTTCAAATTTTGCTTTTTTTTTAAAAAACTGCAACGTAAAGATGAATCTCCTTGCAACTGATTGCAACATCCATAAATATACCAATTGCGACTTATCTTTGAAATGGTTGTATATGCTCATGAATGACATACTCCTCCATTATTAGTTGCAACATTTTGGACAAATTCAGTGGCTAGTTCTCAAGGTGCGACCCTTATATTCTACCTGCAGATGGTAAACACAAAAAAATGTTTGACCCTTATAAGTTGTGCAGCCTAACATGGGATCTCAGCTTTTGGAAACTTAAAATTTAGTTGGTCTATATCAGATGCATTCCCAACAAAGTAAATCTATCTTTTGAAAACTCACTCTTGTTGTTTATTATAAGTGAACATAACTCATAGTGGATTCACAGATTTTTGTCTTTGAACATATGTTCCTTCAGTCAGGTGTGTGCCTGATAATGGGAATCAATCTCTTGAAAAGTTAGATTCACTCTGGCTTATACCAACATGCATGCTATAATGCAAATTCTCTTCAAACTGCTTGACCTCATCTCCCTTTATAGAGATGTGCACTCTATAATGTAAAAAATGTTTACAAATTTGGTAATAGAACTTTCTCTACGAAGGTATGTGCCTCTCAATGCAGCTTTGTACTTTAAATGAAAACAACATTCCATTATGTTGGTTGTGTGCCTATCTATTATGTTCACAATTTTGAATTTGAAACTCACTTTCTCGCTTTTAGGTGTGTGTCTAATAAAGGAATTTCAAACTTTGGTCTTTGAAAGTGAAATCTTCCTTTATAAGTGTGTGCCTAGCAATGCATTTCCAGATTTTTTTCTTTAAATTTTTTTAATTCAATTAAGTGTCTGCTTATTCATGCATTTCCTTAACAAATTTATTGACCTCTTTTCTTGTACAAAGGTGCACACTTGTATAAGTAATTTGAATTTGAAATCGTTAACAAAATTCTACTTTGTCAAGTGTGAACCTGCTAGCTGATTTCAGACTTATGCCATTTCCTTCATAACAATGTGCACTTGTCTTCTGTATATTCGACTTTGAATCTCTGACTTTGCTTTTCCACTTTGTAAGATCCCCAGACAATTTTGAATGCAATTGTTTTTTCAATTTTGTGATTGCAGATGACCAGTCAGTACGTCAAACAGTTACCAAAACACTGCTCTGAATTTGATATTTTTGTTTTTGCAGGTTTATGGTTTAAATAACTGAATGTTTTGAGAATAGAAAGAACATTCATGCAAGCTATGGCAGAGATAATGAATAATTACTCAAATATTAACTATTCCTGAAACCATAACCTTCATATATTTAACATACTGCAGAATGGAGAAGAATAGCAATCTCTGACCTGATATAATCGATATTTGCAGCTTGAACAAAATACTGGCATTCAATATCTACTCCTTGGGTTTTGATTTACAAGATAGCCTTTATACTTAGCATTGCAAGTCGCTAACATAAACAATATAAAGGTATTTCTTAATGCATTAGTCACTGGATAATGGTCAATCACAAGTCTGCAATCCTCCAACATTTTTTCTGTGCATACACAATTGTTATTGCTACCTTGAAGTAGTCACAGCACCTTCAGGCTATTACCATGGTTCCTACCCAAGTTTACAGCCTCCAAAATTTACCATTGCAGCTCCCAATAAGATGAATAGATGCCTCCTTAATAGTCACGGCTCCTTAGACAAGGCCAGTGCTACCAATATCCTATTGCCTTTCTCCCTTTGACCTTTCCAAATGCTCATGTGGCTCTAAGGAAGTGGGATGACATTGACTTTAAGCTGATACAAAAGATACAAGGCTGCGATATGATAATAGGAGCTATTCAGACCTTGTTTTTGAATAAGAAATTGACTTCCTTTTTGCTGACAAAAGCCATGTAGGATTTGAAGGAGTAATAAGCTTTGTTTCAATGACAATTCTCCCTATGTCGTGATATAAGGTATGACATTCCTTTCCCATAACCTCTGTAACCCCAAACATGACACTTAATTTAATATAAACTATATGACACTTGGGATATCTGTTACGGCTCCCCTTTTAAAATGCTACACTTACCTTGGTGATGCTGGAACAACCTTAGAAATAATTATTGACTCTTTTAAAAATGGGTGCAACTCCATAAATATGTGGGCTGACACGACAGTTCAAGCTAGGAATAATAATAATTAATTCATAGAATATAACAACTTGACAATGTCAAATTTCATGATCTTTATATCTGCAATATTTTGTAACCCTGCAAATTGGAACTTTACAAAACTTTGAAAGTCTTCTAACTATCAATTTCTCATCAAAACCCTTATATCTAAAATTTGTCTTCACAAAAGACTTCACAAATTTTGCCCTCCTTTTACTTGTGAAAATCTTCAAGTGCAAATGCGAACCCTGTCTAGATCCACCTTGTAATGTTGCCTTGCCCATAGTTTAGTCTGAGCTTCCATTAGCCTATTTTTGGTTCTTGTAGGCTAAGTGGATATGGTTAGGGGACTCAACGTCTCGTGATGAGCTTTTGTGGGTTTTTCTAGGTTTTTTTTGGGTTCCTACCAGTAGGGTTGCTATTTTTAGTAACTTACTATTTTTAATAAGTTTCAGTGGGGCTTTGTTTGGGCCAGTTTGGTGATTTGACTCACTATTTTTAGCAAATCGCTATTTTTAGTAAGTGCTATTTTTAGCACTTGGTCTTGGCCTTTGTTTCTTCAGCAGTTTGATGCAATATTTTCGGTTTGGCTTTGGTGAGTTCTAAGGGTGATTGAATTAGTATTTGTTATTTGTCAGTTAAGTTCTTTGTTATAAAGTTAATTTATATTTTAAGTGAGGGTGGTGTGTTCATAGAAAGACCCCTTGTCTCATGCCTAGTAAAAAGGTGATTTTAAGTTGTTTTTAAAAAAAACAAGTTGGCCTCCAAAGTGGAGCTTGGGGAGGCATAAGGTAAAGTCAAAAATACTTTAAATTGGAGAGCTCATGAGGGGGGCGTACCTCTTCGAGGAAAAAAAGTGAATTTGAAATTGGTTGCCCTAATTCCTCTCATCTTCTATATATTTTCACTTTGGGCTTTCATTTGGGTATCTTGATTTGACAACATAAAGTTATGCTGTTGGATTGCTACCACGTTTCCTTCTTTGCTAGTTAGAGAATGAAAACCCTTCACTAGATAGCTGGTTTCGGTGGTGAAAGATCCACCCTAGCTGGTTGAAGATCAGTTCATAGTATTTTCAGTGCTTCTTGGTAGTAAGGTGATTTTGGAGTGGATTAGTATGAAGATATTAACAGTTTTTTGATATGGGTTTGAAGGTTTTGTCTTGGTGCATGATGTGAACCATTTAGGAGTGTGATTGGAGCTGTTTTAATTCACTTTCAGAGGTCTGATATAAAGGTTCTTTGTTCTGGAAATGCAAATTTTCCAAGTAGTTCAAAACGCAAATCTGTTCATAATTCCATGTGTGGGAGGAATATCATTCTGGGTAATGATCCTATGGATTCTCCTTAGCTGGGCACACCATTTAGTGTACTCATTTGCATTGTTTGGTGAAGAACTGAATTTTCAAGGCAATATCGCCCTTCTAGGGAACGATGCCCTTCCTTGGGTTTTGGTCTTTAGTGACTGAAATCTGATCAGCACTTAGAGCGACCTGCAAACAGCTTCAAAAGGGGTTTTTTTGGTTGGTAGAAATGATGGTAATGTGGAGGATCAGGTTGGGATTTGATGGCACTTGCATTTGGTGCTCTCTATGAGGAGTTGTATGCATCACTGCTCAATGTATGACTCTAAATTGTAACTTTTATGACTGTGACCAGGTCTGAAACAAATTTCCTTAAGTTTGATTTCAGTTATTGTTTGATGCCAATATGATTTGTAATAGGTTCAATATGATATAATGCAAAAAATGTCTATTCTCTTTCTATGCTATGATTTCAATGTATGCCACAAACATGTTGAATGGGACTTGAAACAAACACATACTGCATCTCTATATTATTATATAAATGCAAAAAGAAAAAAATCAGGTTTGATAGTTTGCAGATTTAATATAGTAGCTCCAACCATTAAACCCTTCTGTCTCTCTTCAAGTTGAGCTGTCCAAAGGAGGTATTCAATGAACTTGTGTGTGCTATCAAAATGAGTTAAGGTTTGAACTACCATATCCTTAGTGACTTTTAGCTGTTCCTTCAATTCATGTGACTCACTGGGCCAATGATCAAATTCAACTTCATAAAATGAATTTCTTGATTTGGCAACAAAAACATTCCTCTCAATATTAGTTGCATCTATAGCATCCTCTTTACATAATTTATGCTTTGAGGTTAGGATAGCGCTATGTTGAGAAGGAGTTTCATCAATTGTTGTAACTTCATTTTCTAGACCAGCCATAATCTCAGGTTCATTTGTTAAATCTCCTTCCGACAACCTGTTGATTCTACTCATTTTTGATTTCATCAAGTAGATGGGTTTCATTCGCCCAAGCAAGAGTCCTGTTGCTTCAGCAGTTGTGCTTGTGAAGAAAAAAGATGGCACCATTTCACGTGTGTGGACTACTGTGCATTGAATCAAAAAACAATAAAAAAACGGTACCCCATTCCCAGGATAGATGAGCTCATTGATGAGCTACATGGAGCCAAGTTCTTTTCGAAGATTGATCCAAGATCGGGCTACCATCAAATTTCAATGAGAGAATCAGACATAGAGAAGACATCATTTCGGTGTCACTATGGACACTTTGAATTCCTAGTCATGCCATTTGGGTTGACTAATTCACTTGCTACATTCCAGTCTTGTATGAGCCTAATTTTTCAAAAGCAGTTGAGGAAGTTTGTATTGATATCCTTTGATGACATTCTTATTTTTAGTAAATCTTGGGAAGAACACCTTAAGCATTTGGAGGAAGTGCTTAGCATCCTTGAATCGAAATGTTTGTTTGCCAAAGAGTCCAAATGTGAATTTGGAATGACGGAGCTGCTCTACCTTGGTCACATAATCAGCACCGAGGGAGTGAGAGTTGATCTTGAGAAGATCAAAACAATCTTGGATTGGCCACCTCCAGAGAACTTGACACATTTGAAGGGGTTCTTGGGTCTTTGTGGCTTCTACAAAAGATTTGTTAAAGGCTACTCTCAGATGGCTGCTCGTCTTACTAATCTCACCAAAAAGGGAGCATTTGTATGGTTAGAAAAGGCACAAGTTGTTTTTGATAAGTTCAAGCAACTCATGAGTTCATGCCCAGTTTTGGCTATACCCGATTTCACCAAGCCATTTGAGTTGCAATGTGACGCATCAGGGGGAGTTGTGGCTGTTTTGATGCAAGAAAAACATCCTATTGTGTTTGAGAGCAGGAAACTAAGAGGTGTTGAGAGGACTTATTCTATCTATGACAAGGAAATGCTTGCAATCATGCATGCATTGGCCAAGAGGTTTAGACAATACTTGGTGGGGAGCAAATTTGTTGTCAAAACTGATCACAATAGTTTCAAACACTTCATGCATTAGAAGGACTTGAACGAAAGGCAACGGAAATGGGCGAGTAAGCTTCAAGCTTACGATTTTGACATTGAGTATGTCAAAGGCAAAAACAACATAGTGGCTGATGCACTATCTAGAAGGCCTCATTTGAACTCATTATGTGAGCTCACTACTGATTGGAAGGAGTTGGTACTTGCTGATTATGCCAAAAATCAGTTTGCAACCAGAATTATTAAAGGCACTTTCCATGATGAAAGGTACAAAGTGGTTAATGGTTTGATACACTACAAGGGTATAATCTTCTTAGGACCAAAATCTAAGCTCAAAAAGAAGGTTTTGCAAACATTTCATGACATTCCACTTGCTGGTCATCAAGGTTATTTCAAGACTTATAGGTAGATCTGTGAAAGATTTTCATGGAAAGGGCTGAAAGACGATGTCTTGTGCTACATTAAGGAGTGTCACACTTGCCAAATGAACAAGAATGAGCATACTTTTCCAGCTGGTTTGTTGCAGCCTCTACCTATTCCCAACCAAAAATGGGAAAGTATATCGATGGACTTCATCACTGGGTTGCCAAAAGCTCAAGGAAAAGATTGTATTTATGTTGTGGTTGACAGATTAACCAAGTTTGATTATTTCTTTGCTATTACTAGTTCATTTTCAACAACTCAAGTTGCAAATTTGTTTTTCCATGAGGTGTTTAGATTGCATGGGTTGCCGAAAAGCGTTGTGAGTGATAGGGACAACAAGTTCCTAAGCACTTTTTGGTAAGAGGTTTTCAAATTGAGTGGTATAGTGCTCACTCCAAGCACTAGTTATCACCCACAGACTGATGGGCAAATAGAGATTGTGAACAAGTGGTAGGAGGGCTATCTCAAAAATTATGTTTCGGAGCAGCAAAAGGCTTGGGTGAGATGGCTTCATTTGGGAGAGTATTGCTACAATTCATCCTTCCACATGTCTATCAGAATGTCTCCATTCATGGCTCTCTATGGATATGAGGCTCCTAGCTTTGCTGATTTGTTGTTTGGTGATAGCAAAGCCCCTCCAGCGAGGGATTTGTTGTAGCAGAGCCATGATATTTTGAAGCCTTTGAAAAACAATCTCCATCTTGCACAAAATCAACAAAAGTTGTATGGTGATCAACACCATGTTGAGCACACATTTGAGGTTGGTGACATGGTCTATCTTAGACTCTAGCCTTACAGATAGTCTACTCTCAAGAAGAGTGGAGTAGAGAAATTCAAGCCACGTTTCTATAGGCCATTCAGAGTCACCAGGAGAGTTGGTGCAGTGGCCTATGAGTTGGAGCTACCAGCGAGTAGCAAAGTACACAATGTCTTCCACGTGTCTTGCCTCAAGAAGGCGCTTGGACACAATGTTGTTGCTTCTCTTGATTTGCCTCCATTGGATGAGGAAGGATAGTTGGTATTCGTTCCTAAGGTGATCATTGATTTTAGAGAACGCTCTTTGAGGAAGAGGTCAATCAAAGAGTACTTGGTGAAGTGGAAGAATTTGCTTACTGAGGATGCTACTTTGGAGGATGAGTAGATTTTGCAGCATCCAGACTTGCAATTGCTTGGGGACAAGCAATCTTGGGGAGGGCGGACTGTAATGTCCCCTTCTTAGTAGTGATCTATGCAGTTGGTTGTTAGCCTTTCCCAGAGGCTTGTAGGCTAGTTGGAAGCAGAAATTAGGGTTTCCTATTTTCTAGGAGGATACTTTGGTAGTTTTGGGGGTTTGCATGTTGGAGTTTTGTAGTTTGGATTTTAGATTCCTTCTGGGTTTTTAGAGAGCTTCGCAGTGATATGATATGCAACTGAAACAGGTAACTTTTTCAGACTTACTAATTTTAGTAAGTTACGACGGCTGCTCAAAATGTGGTTAAAATGCATTTGGAGACACTATATTTAGTAGTATGCTATTTATAGTAAGTGCTATTTTTGGCAGTATCTCAACAGTTTGGTACTATGGTTATTTCTGGCTGGGCAATATATTCAGTTTGGTCTCTAGCATTTGAGGTAATTTTTTGGCAAGTTTAATATTTGATGATTCGTAAAATAATATTTTGAGTGAAAAAATTTCTTATGCTAAAATGGACGACTTCATAAGGGAAATATTTAAGTTATTTATAATGTATTTTTCACTTATATCTTGGGACGCCAACTTATGCTTAGTTTGCAAATTTTGATAAAGTCATCTCTCCCTCGTATTTGGACGCCATGTCTAGGTGGCTAATGAAGTTAAAACGAAATGCAAATGCAAGTTGGAGAGATGAATGTGAATTTCAATTGGGTGCCCTAATTGGAGGGAATTAAATTTGAATTTGAGGAGAAAAAAAGTTACAAATAAGAGTGCTGGGCTTCATTCTTGGTATCCATTGAAAATTATAACAAAGTGCTGCCAAAATTTCTACATATTCGCTTTGAGGAAAGCATACCTCCTAGCAAACTTGGTTTCGTGCTTGCAAGATAGCACCTAGCTGAGTTTTGTGGTTGTTGTTTACACTGAAGAGCAGATTGAGCTTATTGTGATGAAAATATTCAAAGTTTTCTGAAGTTTGTGTTTGCTGGTTTGGTGCTTGCAGAAGCACGTTTTTGCTTGTAGCTCACTTGGTGATTTTTTGCTGAATCTGGGTATTGACCCATTGTTTGAGTCTTCCTTGGGCACCTCTTTTTGCTGAGTTTCAGATTTTGTGGTGGAGAAATGAATTTTTTCTTGCTAGTTGCCCTTCTCTAGAGGGTCGTACCTTCTCATACTGTGCATTGGGAAGCATGCTTAAACATTCTATGATTTTTGGAGTAGTTTAATGGCTTGAACCTGGTCGCCCCTCTCTTTGGCATCCATTGCACTTGGTTTCACGTCCTTCGGAGGTGTCTAGATGAAGATATGAGCATTTTGGTGTGATTTGGGCCTGCTGGTCTGATATTTCTGTATGCTGTAAATTCATATAAGATTGGTAAAAACTCAGTTTTTGGCTTGTTTTCTTTAGTAGGATAGCTAGCTTATGTTTGGAGATCATCTACTTTCATTTTGGAGCTTATTGGACATCTAATTCTCATTGTAATTTGTAGATTTCATCATATTGTAAGGCTGTTATCAATAGTACTGATTCAGTCATTTAATTTCTGCAATTTACCTTTGTAATTCCCACTTTTAGTGGAATGGATAGGCCTTGCCATCCATTACTTTCAGTATTTTACTTTCTTGTACTGCCCGCTGAAAAGTGGAAGGGGTCGGCTAGCCACCCATACATGTACTTTCTTGTAATTTCACTCCCGTTGAATAAGTGGTCGAGTATGCATTTTCATTTCATGCTGATCGGTTGAGCCGTCTTTACACTCTCGCTGAATAAGTGGTTGAGTTTGCATCTGCATTACATTTTGATGAGCTGAGCCATCTCTCATTTGTACTTTCAGTAGTTTTTAGTCTCACAGTTAATGATCCCCCTTTCCACTATATGCTCTCACCTCGCCCACACTGGAAACTTGGTGATCAAAAAGTGAAGGGTTGGTTTCTAGTATTGTACTTCAGTTTGGATTTTGGCCTAACGACCTTGTAAGAGACCGGGTGTCTCTCAACCCTGACTTCTGAAGGTGAATGCGAATTTTTGTTTGTTTTTGACTTTTTTTGAGGTTTTTTGGCAAATAAGAGAAAGTGCGATTTTCCAAAGAAATGCTTAGAAAAATAAAATAAAATACCAGAAGATTAAATATGACAGAATACAGTTTAGAATTTGATGCCAGATGATTTATTGATCTTCCAGAATAATTACAACGGCAAGATTCAAACATGCAAGTAAAAGGCAATAATATTTAATGGAGAACTTGGTATTATTTCAGCCGCCTGAATGAAGGAAGAATGGTACAGCTAGCACAGGAAACAAAGATCTCCCTCACAGAAATTGGTGCAAAACCTTCAGTTCAATATGGCGCCACCACTGGAGGAGAAACCCAGCAAAAAGGCAAGGCGTCTTAGCTTGCAGGAAAAGTACGGAGCTTGCTGTTGTAGAAGTATGGCCCAAACCAGCATTTAATGAAATTCGTATGGCCTTAGGATGAGTGCCAGATGTAGAATATGAATAGCCACTGCAGTCAAATACCCTTCTGAAGAAAATCGATCCAAAATCCTTGATGAAAAACTTCACAATAAGCTCTGTATGACTTCTGAATGAAGCCACTCAATTGACAAGCTTCAACTGGTATCTCACAGTCTTAGTATGTCTGATTCTGAGGAGGGAACGTTCTCCAAAATCCAATGATTTGCAGAAACCCTTGTTTCACAAACCCCAATGCTCTTAGAGAGAAAATAAGACAAATTAGAATAATTCACAATGAAGTTCGATTTGCCTTGAAGTAAAATATATATATTCTCTCAATAAGTCGACCCAAAAAAGCAAGTGAATGAGCATTTAAAATATTAGTTAAATCGCCCTTTGAACTTAGGAGAAAATATTAAAATATGGCGTCCCTTTTTAATAAATGATTATTGAATAAATAAGTCATCAACAATCGTCCTTTTAATATAGAGTATTAAATACTTTATATTATTCCATTGATATTTTAATATTTAATTAATTGACTTTATATTGTAAAGTCACAACTTAAATATTTCTCCCAATATCATTAAATGCTTTGATATTCACTATCTGCTCACCAAACTGTCAAACTGGGTCGAAATTGAACTGACCAACTGAACCGAGTGCCCTGCCAAAAATAGCAACTCCTGCTTGCTTGACTTACTATAAATAGTAAATGCCTAAAATTGACTCTATAAGTCTCTGCCAAGGCCCAAAACCTGAATCAACTGATGGAGTAGTGTCCCCAAATGCTGTATAACTGCCAAAATAACCCTCTAAACACATTTGTCAGCGTATGAGGGTCTGAATGATAGGCTAACCCTTGAATCAACTGTACTGCCTAGGAAGGGGACATTACAGACCCCCTTTTCCACCGTATGCTCTCACCTTGCCCTCATTGGGATCTGGGTGATCAGAAAGTGAAAGGGTTACTTTCAGTTGGTTTATGGTTTCTGTAACATTAATGGGTGAAATTGCTTGTGGAAATTGGAAAAGATTATAAGGGGTTTTTACAATTCTCTAGCATTCCACAAGGTAGCATGAGTTCAAAATGGCAAAGATTGGAAGATAATCGCTAAGAGGTTGCAACTTACCCATGGTAATACTAGTCGAAATTGGTGACCAAAGTGGCAGAGTGGAAGGGAAAGTGTGACAAGAACAAAAGGAAATAACGACTAAGTATGGAAATTGCAGATTTTAAATGGTTGAAACAGAAAGAAAGAGCGATTAGGATGGCCATAATGGCTAAAAAGTTTGACCAACATCAAAAGCCTGAGAGGTTGTCATTTTACACTATTCTAGTGGCTACACCAAGCCAAATGTGCAAGAAGGTGGCTACACTGGTTGTGATACACAAGAGAAGGAGCAAGTAAAACTAAGTCTAGATGTCACCTTTTTAACATGGCAATGCCACTCAAAAGTTGTGACCAATGTGGTTATAATGGCTGAAATGGGTGACGAGTTATTAGGCATTCCAAATTCAAGCTGGAAAGTGGTTATGATTCAAAAAGGTGTGATCCAACTGTCATAATGGCGAAGAAGTGTGACAAAGTTAAATTAGAAGAAAGTTCATTTCACCCTTTTTAGGTGGCTATATGATCTCAAATACCTGACTAGGGTGGTTATACTAGCTAAAGTGCATGACATGATGGGTTGGTAACTTAATTGGCCAAGGACAATTTTAGATGCCTATATTTGAGTAAAAAGCAAAAAGTACTTAATCCTTGGTGCTCTCATCATAGTCCATCAAATTTAGAATGAAAGTAAAGGTAAAAGCATTCCAATGCCTACATGTTGGAGTATTGTAACATTTGAAATGCAAAACAAACGTTTGTTTCAATTGTTAAGTACAAATGCAGTTCTATTTTATTATTTGCAGATTTTTGAAGGAGGACTCTGTTGGACATATTGTCATTGATGTCAAAGGTATATGAACAAGATCATTATCATTGAAGTATGAATGGAATTGATAGGAGATTGTTACAGATTGACATGAGTATCTCATAGTTTGAGTTAATCTAAAGATGAAGGACAACAGGTCAGTTTGAAGTCTTCTATGTGTTATAGATATAAGAATCGACTTTGATAAATCTGAAAAGAAGACATTAGTTGTAGATTGTGTAAGAAACAAAGAATCGAGGCTTTCTTTCTCAAGGATACAAAGAATAGACAATATCATTAGAATAATGCGTCGCCATCTTGTGAAAAGAATATAGATGTTGCCGGCTAAAAGAAGTATGCCACCGTTTGATAAGATAAAGTTCGTCCTCACAAAAATGTAATTAAATGATTATAACTTCATAACGCATTTGGAGTAGTATAGGAAAGATGCCTGATAACCTGTGTAATTTGAAAGTTGTGTGTATGACACAGTTTGATGATCAATCAGATTTCTTCTAGACTTCCAGATTTATGCTCTTCTAGATTTTGATGATTCACTTGGTTATTGAAGTCGACTTCTTGATAATAAAGAAGGCTTGATAAACAAAAGACTAAATAATAAAAGATACCTTTAAAATAAAAGAACAATGCAGTTTATTCACAAACAAATCCCTCTAAACTGCGATAATGAAGAGATACGTGTGACATGGCATACTTGAAGATCACTTTCAAAAGACACGTGATTTGCTTCTTAACTAAAGATGCCTTTTTGAGAGTTGGAAATCATTTAGAAAAGTTGTTTCGATCTGCTTTCATCAAAGATGTGTTTTGAGAAACACGTGATTCCAAAGTGATGTTGTTTTCAAAAGACACGTACTTATCAAGAAACATAAATTTCTGAAGTGTCACAAATTTCTGATTTGGTGCGACCTGTTTGGTAAAAAGAAAAATTAACATTGAAGTGATAAAAAGAAAGTAAAATAAAATAATCTGCCTAACACAGAATAAATCCAGCAATTTGATTTAGTTATGAAGAGGCAAGATTTTTAAAAGGTACAAGAGCAGATGTGATCTTTCATAAAGAGATGTGCAACCATTGAACAACATACATATTTGATATTCAAATCATAGTTGCAAGGAGTGGTTGTTGAGTAAGAGAGCATTCTAAATCTGAAGTCCCATCTCCTTGTGTGGGCTAAGTGTGAGATCATTCATCACCAAAGGCAGATTGGAGGATTGGGATAGTGCAGGTTAGATTGAAGGCATCATCTTGCAACCATCAAGTCAAGGTTGGTGCCTTGCATTAGGGGCTGGTGCTCCTTGTAGGTAGGTGCCTACTAAAGTTGTAAAGGTTTGGATGTTCCTTGTAGGTTGTGTCCTACTAAATCATCTTATTGTAAATCTGTAGGTTGGTGCCTACTTTGTAAAAATCATTTCAATAAAAGTTGTGTCAACTTGTGTAATTGGTTCATATCAAATAGTTGATGTATGTTTAAGTTTGAAATTGATAAATAAGTAAGAGGGTAAAATTTTGTTGATATACTGATTCACCGCCGCCCCCCCCTCTCAGTATATTTTTGTGCTCTTCAGACTCAAGGTGCCAAAGTGGGGGATTTTCAAGTTTAAAGGGCCTAAGTCAAACTCAAAGTAACATGAAAATTTCATCACAAAGGCAACAAACTTCTCTTCATTCTTTGATATTTCATCAAATAATTTCTTTTCAAAAGTTGTGATTACACAGCAAACACCAAGCTCTTTCTTTCCAAATTATTATTTTCCAATATCACAGAAGAGCAAAAAGAAGTCACCATCAACAATGGAGCTACATGAAAACACTGTGGAGCTCAAAACATGAATATTCAGTGGAGCTTATCATATCAAGGATACTACGTTGGGTCGCTTGAATGTTGCAGATTTGAAGATGGATGAAAGGGTGAGAGCTGGAAGCAACTTGGTGGTTAAGCTGGTAGAAAGTGGAATTATTTTGGCTTCTTCTTGTATGGGACTTCTCCTGGAAGCTTTGCTTTATCTGGAAGCATCCTTTTGCATAGACACTTCTTTGTATGCTAATGTACTTAATAAATAACTAATACATTAGAGTTAGAGAATATGTACAGTTGTGGTTATCTATTTTTGGCTCTCTCGTTGTTGTGATTGTGTTTCTTTTAAATTTCCTTTTAGTTATCTGCATTTGAGGCGCAGTATGATAAACACCAGCAAGATGCTCATGTTCATCAAATACTCTGCATCCGAATGTGATGTTTTTGTAATTTATAGGATGTTCCCTGTCATTATCTCCGAGTGCCAATTGAATTCTGTTTGGGAGAGGCCTCTTCAAGTTGATCTTAAGAACTTAAAATAGATATTCGCATAATGCCAAACTCCAGGTGCATGGTTGGCTTGGAAGAAACTATGAACTCATCAATTGCATTTCCTGTTTTCCTTAATGTTTTGTTTTACTACCATTATGCCCAGGCTGAAACTGTGCTAGGAAGTCCAGTTGACAGGTACCATGGTCTGAAACAGTGCCAATGGTTCCTCATCTGAGTCTGCAACACAGAAGAGGACTGCCAAAGTTTGTAGAGTAGGAAGTATCAGGGAATAGCTGAAGAAGAGAGCGTTTCCTAGATAAATCAAAATATGTAAAATCACAAACCTGTGAAAAGAATCTCAAAAATATAATAGCTGAAGAAATCAATAACAAAATCGGGTTTTTGGTGGAAAATCAATAAATGCAGTAAGAAAAAATTGAAATTCTTGAAAGCTAATCTATCTATTCTCTTTGCACTGTTCAAAGACTAAGATTGATGCATTTCCTTCATATTTGGATGAGAAAAGGAGGATAGAACACATCTGTTTCCAAATAAATGCATAAAAAATGCAGACCTGTGAAAAGAATATAAAAATCTAATAAAGAAATGAGCAGCAAAATTAGGTTTCTAATAAAAAAATAGGGCATCAGACCAGAAGCAATTCAGAATCTTAAGTACTAGTATTGTGCATATCTTTCATGTTTAGAGACATCCATATATTCTTTCTGTGCAAGCTCAGAGGGTGAGACTGACATGTATTTTAATCATCTAATAGATTATTTGAATGGCTGGAAATGCTGTGAGTGGTACACTATGGTAACTTACAAGCGGGTTGCTTAGATGCAAGCCTTCGAAAATCTCTCATCATAAACAATTCAAAGCCAAAAATGGTAAGATAGATGATATCATTTGAAATGGTTAGATGATATCATTTGAAATGGTTGATTTTTCTCCTTTTACATTTTGTTGAACCTTCAACATTTTGTTCCAGTCTCTCAATATATCTTTATGACTAAGTGGAAATGCTTGTGAAAAAAAACAAGAAAAAAAGATATTTATGGAGGGATGGGTGAGTCAGTTGTTAGATGGATAGCTTTTTTTTTCTTAGTGCAGAAAAAGATAAAAAGCACTAGAAATTCTCAGGGAATGTTTGAAAATGCTGGGGAGTTTTTGAAAATGATTCCAGGACAGTTGTTTCAAGATGTTGCTGGGTATGCCTTTGTTTCCTTGCATTTGTGAAATGTTTTCACAGTGTTTCCATTTGCATTTGGAATTAAACAATCTATATGCTAGACAGGTAGAGTGTTAGATCTGGGATGGAGAAGCTGTGTAAATTCCTGTTCTCAATGATGATAAGTTGACAACCCCATTAACTGATATGGTCTTCTATGAAATTCAATGCTTTCTTTGTCAAGATAATTTGCTTTTCCAGTTCTTGTTAAATTTTGATTCACTTTCCAATGTGCTTGATTTCAGAATTTTGATTACTCTAGGGTTCATGTTTTTTTCATGAAAGAGATGGGGTATCTTGTTTAGTAAATGCTGTGCTTTTCTATTCCCCTTTCTAGTTCAAGTTATTCTTGACATTTCCTAGTTATAATTTGCTCCCTTTTTCTTATATGATCATTAGTATAAAGAGAACATGATAACATTAATGGTACAATAGTTTTGATTTTCTAGGTTGTTTGAATGTTCTAATTATAGGATGAATTACGGCAACAGAGGGAGGAAGAAATGGATGACTATTGTTCACAGGTTGATTATTTATGACTCAGTTCTGTTGAAACTTTCTTTTTACAATGTGTTTACAGTTAGTTTTACTTATTTTGACCTACATATTTCTTAATTTTTTCCAATTTTGACTGCTCTATGTTAAACTGGTAATATTTCTTATAGGTTCCAGTGCGGCACTTGGTATTCATGGTTCATGGCATAGGTCAACGGCTAGAGAAGGCCAATCTGGTGGATGATGTTGCTACTTTCCGGCACATAGCAGCAAGCCTTGCTGAGCAACATTTGACAAGCTTTCAGCGCAACACTCAGAGAGTTCTTTTCATTCCTTGCCAGGTAGAAATTTCGTGTAAGAACTATTATATAAATCATTTCCCGCATCAGTGTACTGATCCTAGTCTCATTGTATGATAATTTGGATTACAAGGACAAGATCTATTTGTTGGATTATGTAATATATCTTCAGAAGATTTTTTAATCCTTTGTAGAAATATTGAGATAAGATAAACTACTCTATTCCATTAGAGCACCCTAGCATTCAACACAGAAGAATCCACAATAACTTGCAAGGATAGACCAGATAGAAAGAGAGAGATATGATCTGGTGATACAAGAAATGTACCAATGTTGACTTTAACATAATGGATGGTAACTGCTAAAGAAGTTAGTATCCTGATCTATTTGTACAATATGTTGACTTTAACATAATGGATGGTAACTGCTAAAGAAGTTAGTATCCTGATCTATTTGTACAATATGAATTCCTTTCTTTAGGTTTAGTTTCTCATACCAACCTTATTATGCAAGGATAAGCCAAGTTGAATGTATTACACCAAAGGTAGGACCATAGTTTCAAAACTCGGACTTGGCAATTATATTAGAACTAGACTTAGTTGCTATTTTAATGCTTCTATTTCTTTCAGTTAAGGTCTATAATCACGTCTCTGTGATTATTGCAACTCCAACTTTGTATTCTATTTAGTTACTCTATCATGTGAATAGATTAATCCGAATATTGAAAATTCATCTCCTTTGCATATTGTAATATGGTATCAAGAGCAGGTTAAGTCTGGGCGATATATATTTTTCTTTTTTTTCATGGGCTTTTTTGGAATCGAATTCTTTGTTTTCTAGGTCACGTTCTTGTTGTTTTTGAGCCGTGCGACCTCCAGGAACCCGCGATTTTGTCTAGGAGTGATCTCTGAAGGAGTTTTTAGTCGCATGACCTCTGTTCTAGTTTCCTGGACATAGCCTTCATCCTTCCTGTGATGCGCGACTTCCTCTGAGGCCACGTTTTTAGACATTTTCTGGTCGCGTGTTTTTATCTCTTCTTGAGTGCGCAAAATATTTCTTCTTGGATCGCATTTGTTTTCCCCTCTGTGGTGCGGGACCTCTACAAATCTGTGCTTGATCTCTGGTTTTTTTCTGGGCTTCTCTTTTGCCGCGCGTTTTTGTAGGGCTTCTCTTTGGCGTGCGTTTTTGCAGGACTTCTCTTTGGGCGCCAACCAGTTTTAAAGTCGCGTTTTCACAGTTTGTAAAGTCGTGATTTTTACTTGTGATAAAACCCGCGTTTTTTTAGTATTTTATCTGTTTCTGGGTGCCGAACCTCACACAAATATTTTGAAGAAATCCAACAGACTTGCAGCTAAATTTTTTGAGCTAGGGTTTTTTTTGAAAATTCCTCTGTTTTTGAGCCCGAATTTTTTTTCTAATTCTAGCTTCTTTTTGGGTTTTTCGAGACAATTTCCGGGTAGCCGTCAAAATTTTCTGGGTGCTTCAAAATCCGTACATTGGGATTTATGCCGACAGGTTTGTCTCGAAATTTGTGCTTTGAAATCCATGTTCGACTTTCTTATTGTGTTGTCTCGAATTTTGTGCCGTCTATTTGCTTGAGTCATCTTCGTTTTTTTCGTGCCTTGAAAAGTGTGAAGAATGGCCTCTTTGACGAACATCATGTTGGACAACAGTCAGGAGTTCAACGGTCGCAATTACAACACATGGAAGCAGCGTATGATGACGATATTTGAGTATCGATGTCTTGACTAGATTGTTTTGGGCACCACGACACGACCTCTCACAGTTGATAAGGATTAGGTGAAGTTTGATGAGCAGATCGAGAAGCCATTATGCTTATAAAGTTATCAGTCATTGATGACCAGTTACCTCAGGTTCCTTTAGGTAAATCAGCAAAGGAGATTTGGGATCTTCTGAAAGATCTTCATGAGACTTCCGACAAGAGTCGTGTGTTCTTTCTAAAGAACATGTTGTTTTCCATTGTCATGGATGAGAATACACCTTTGTAGGCACACTTGACTAGGATCAAGGACATTCGAGATTAGCTCGAGGCTATTGGTCGGAAGATGGAGGAAGAAGATATGGTGGTGATCACTCTAAAGAGTTTACTACATCTGTATGAGCACTTTATTGAGATGCTCAACATAACATTACAACAACCAATGTTGACTTGACGTTTCCAGATCTCTGCAACAAACTTCTACAGTAGGATTGTTGGAAATAACATTTTGGAACTAGTGCCAGTTCATCTTCTTCAGTGCAGGCATTCCCTGCAAATACATTTTAGAAGAATAAGGGCAAACCTTTGTCCTTTCAGCAACACAATCAAGGGCAATCTTCAGATTCTTCGAAGTCGAAGAATATTTACTGCAATTATTGTCACAAGTTTGGCCACATGAAGAAGGATTGCCGTAAATGCTTGGACTTTGAACAAGGCAAGCAAGGAGAGTCTAGACCAAACGCACATGTGGCGGAGCACATTGAGCAGAAGGAGTCTACGTTCTTTGCATTCATGGCAAAGAGTCCTACAGATCATGTAAACACTTCTGCTTGGTACATTGACTCTGGTGCTTCACACCATTTCATGCATCGCCAGGATTGGTTCATTCAGTACATGCCTTTCAGAGATTTAGTTATCTTTGGAGGAGGCATAGAGTATACTGTT
Source organism: Sequoia sempervirens (assembly GCA_007258455.2). Classification (NCBI taxonomy): domain Eukaryota; kingdom Viridiplantae; phylum Streptophyta; class Pinopsida; order Cupressales; family Cupressaceae; genus Sequoia; species Sequoia sempervirens. The sequence goes on from VDFB02337343.1 coordinate 78,877, forward strand.
GTCGGCAAGGGCAATGTTTAGATTCAGTTCGGTGGGAGAAATTTGATATTTCTTGATGTATACTTTGTACCTGGCATGGAGTTGAACATACTTTCTGTAAGTCAGATTATGACTCAGTCTCCTCAGTTGGACATCGTCTTTAGTATGCATACATGCAGTATTGTTGATAGAGAGACACAAACTACAATCATTTAGGGACTTGAGGATCATGGTCTTTATAGACTTGTTGATTTTGGTGATTCTCAAGAGCACACTATGGCATCCAGGAGCATTTCTATCAATAGTCTCTTGCATCAGCGTTATGGGCACCTGGACATGCACTATCTCTCCCAATTATCACGAGATGATCTCGTTGGTGGTCTACCTGCGATTTAGACTCAAACTCATGGAGTTTGCAAGGCTTGTTAGGCAGGAAAGCAACATTGGACTCCTCTCTCCGATGGCGACTCATGGCGGGCTTCAAGGGTTTTACAGTTGGTCCACGCTGATGTATGTGGTCCAATGCACACACCTTCCGTCACTGGATCTAGGTATTTTTTGCTTTTTGTTGATGATTTCAGCAGAAAGACGTGGGTGTATTTTTTGAAGCTTAAATCAGAGGTGTTTAGCATATTTCAGCTATTTAAGGGCTTGGTGGAAAAAGAGTCTGGTTCTTCTATTATTACTCTCAGGTCTGATAATGGGGGGGAATTTTGTTCCAAAGATTTCTCTACATTTTGTGCTGCACATGGCATAAAGCACCAATTCACCACACCTTACACGCCTCAGCAAAATGGTGTAGTTGAGCGTCGCAATCACACTATTACTGAAATGGCACATTTTATGTTGGAACATAGACAAGTTCCTAAGAAGTTCTTGGCTGAAGCAGTGTATACTGCAGTTTATCTTCTGAACAGATCTCCTACTCATGCTGTGAAGAAGATGACTCCTGAAGAAGCCTGGTCTGGACGTAAGCCAAACATTAGTCACCAGAAGGTTTTTGGCTCCATAGCTCATGTTTGGATTCTTGATGCTCAGCGCACTAAGTTGGATTCCAAGAGCCAGAAACTCATGTTTACAAGTTATAGTGAGAACCATAAGGCATACAGACTGTAGATGCAGACACTGATCGTCTAATATTCAGTCGTGATGTCGTGGTTGATGAGAATTTTGGGCTCTTCTATCAGACTTCTCCTGTTTGTTTTGAGGTTCAGCCTTAGAAAGATTTTGATTTGGGTGTTTATCTTCCACTTGGTCCACTTTATGGGAGGGATTCCGCAGAGGTGCAGGAACCTCAATAGCCACTTTCACCATCAACCCCTTTTCAGCACGATCTGTATGTTCTTCTAGATATGTCAGTTCCAGCTGATCCAATAGAGGTTGTTCCTCCTCATTCCGACATTGGTTCATTTACTCTTCGACCTAAATGGTCGGATTCGACGATTGGTGCTCTTCATGATGATGAGTTACTAGAGGGTAGATCTGCTCGGAATAAGAGCAAACAACAACATACAGTGAATTTTGCTCTTATGGCCAACCTTCATAGCATTTTAGAGCCTCAGACATATATAGAGGCTAAAGGCACACCTGAGTGGGAGTAGGCTATGCCAGCTGGACATCATAGTCATGCAGAATCACACTTGGGAGCTTTTAGATCTTTTGCATGGGAAGAAATCCATAGGCTGCAAATGGGTTTATAAGGTTAAGTATAAGGCTGATGTAACCCTTGATAAATACAAGGTTAGGTTGGTAGCCAAAGGGTTTTCACAGCAAGAGGGCATTGACTATGAGGAGACTTTTGCTCCTACAACCAAGATGAGTACCATTCGGCTTGTCCTCTCGATCACAACTCAGGTTGGATGGAAAGTCCATCAAATGGACGTAAAGAGTGCCTTCCTCAATGGTAATTTGTAGGAAGAAGTTTACATGACGCAACCTCTTGGTTTCAAGGTTGCTGGTAAAGAACACCAGGTATGCAAATTGGTGAAAGCACTCTACGGCCTTAAGTAGGCACCATGGGCTTGGTACATGAAGATTGGTCAGTACCTTATTGATCATGGCCTTCAACGAAGTCCTTCTGACTCTAATCTATACGTCAATCGGATTGGTGATAATATCTTGTTCCTAGTTGTCTATGTTGATGAATTAATCATTATTGGCAGTTCAGATCATCTGGTTGAGGTGATGAAACATAATCTCAGTCAATCATTTGACATGATAGATTTGGTACTCCTCCATTATTGCCTCGGTATAGAGGCTTGGCAGTCTATTGGCAGCACCTTCATTTCATAGTCGAAGTATGCCAAGAGCTTGTTGGACAAGTTCCGGATGACAAATTGAAAACCAACATCTACACCTATGGAGAGAGGGCTGAAGTTATCAGCTCAGTTGGATTCACCCATGCAGAATGAGTCAGAATTCAGGCAACTTGTGGGCAGCCTCATCTATCTCGCTACCACTCGACCCGACCTTAGCTTTGTAGTGAGCTATATCTCTCGCTTCATGTCAGCCCCTAAAGTTGAACATTGGGTTGCAGCGAAGCGTGTGCTGAGATATGTGAAAGGCACTTCTAACCTTGGCATTTTATATGGGAGGTGCAAAGATCCAAAGCTGATTGGTTTTATAGACTTAGATTGGGTAGGTTTGGTTGATGACAAAAAGTCTACTTCAGGGTATATATTCAATTTGGGTACAGGTACAGTTACATGGACCAACAAGAAGCAGCAGGCAATGGCTCTCTCCTTGACCAAAGCAAAATATCGAGGAGTTGTTAAAGAAGCTTGTGAGGCAGTTTGGCCTCGGAGGATACTCTTGGACATGCAAATGTCTCAAGCAGGACCTTCCCCCTTATATTGCAACAATCAAGGGGTGCTGAAACTCGCCAAGAATCTAGTCTTCCATGAACGAACAAAGCATGTTGATCTTCATTGTCACTTCATTCGCCAGCTTGTTGAAGACAGATCCATAGCATTGTAGTATGTTCTGACAGAGGATCAGACTGCTAATATTCTCACCAAGTCTTTGAGCCTAGATAAGTTTGTTAGATTTAGGGGGCATCTTTGTGTAGTTGATAGATTAAGCATGGTATTAGAACTAGACTTAGTTGCTATTTTAATTCTTCTATTTCTTTCAGTTAAGGTCTATAATCACGTCTCTGTGATTATTGCAACTCCAACTTTGTATTCTACTTAGTTACTCTTTCATGTAAATAGATTAATCCGAATATTGAAAATTCATCTCCTTTGCATATTGGAATAAATTAATTACTCAGGTGACCAATTTTTTCAAAAACTTAGGACTCAGCAGTGACTCAGGGAAAAACTCAGCAATAACTCGGAAAACTTATTGAACATGAAAAAACACAGAAATTTTAAAAAATATTCTTTAAAAACATGCTTATAACTGAATTTGTGGAACATATTACTGATTTCCTTCATATATGAATCAAAATTAGAGTTCAATACATTTCATAGACTAGAAAGAAGTTCAAATTTTCAATACATATGAACTTCAAAAATTTTCAAGACCAGTTCTGGGATGATTTTCAAAAACTCCTCAGCATGGTCTTCACTACCTTCTCTACTTTAACTTTCTTGCAATAAGGGCTCTCTAACCACCTTTTGCTCATAAACATGCATTTAAGGTTGGGCAATGTTGTTCTTACACTATGCAAGGTGAGAAAATTTGCGGCAAAGCATGTGACTCCTGCACACACAAGCTCCTTGGGATTAGTGTGCTCTCTCATGAGATTTAGGATCCATGTGTGGTTGTATATGCATTTGGTAACATTCTTTGCATTTTGCACTATGTTTTTCACCTAGCCTAGTTTCCCTATGTCCTCAAGGAAAAGGCCAAGGTAGTGTGTAGCACAAGCAATCCAAAATAGTGTAGAATGTTGTGCCTCTAGAAGTCTATTAGTTTCCACATATGCAGATGAATTTTCCATCACTATCTAGATAATATTTTCCACTCTCACCTCCAACACCAACTCGTCCAACAATTTACACAATATCTTAACATTTTTTACTTCATTGGAGGCATCAATTGACTTCAAAAAGACCAACTATCCTCTTGAAGCTGCTAACATGTTAATGAGTCTTATTCTTGCAATCTACCCACCTGTCAGATAAAATATTGTAGCTTTTGTTTTTCAGATTCTGTTTTTGTTCCTCTAGTAGCTGATATGTGATTTGGGCCTCATCTTGCAATAATGGGCCACTCAATTCATGATGGATTGGGGCCTTGAACCTCTTACCTGCCATGGTCAATGCACTACCCAATTGCTTTTAACAAGGATTTGAAAAAATATTAGATGAAATGAAGTTGTAGTATCAAAATTTGACACGTTTCAAATTCACCTCTTGCAATTCCCTACTTCACACAATGTCTTCTATTAAAGGTTGTCCACCACGAGTGTTACGAGGAATAAAATAATGGAACTATGGCTGTCCACACTGTTTAATCTTCATATCTGTGGCCCAATGGTAGAAGAAGAGCCTTGACATCTCCCTCAATGTTTGACCCTATAGAACTACAAATTGGGGTTGGAGATCCCATTGCCTTTGCCATCCTCTTTTTGTCTGTTTTCATCTACTCATATGCAAAAAAGAGTGCTTTCACCTCATTCTCAATCTCTAGACTTGCTTGTCTTTATGGACCTACATCTCTACAATGGATTTGTGTAAAGTGATATTTGAGACAACTTATGCCTCTCATATCCTTAGTTACAATAGTTGCAAATGACTATTCCTTTCTTTGTACCTTTTTGCTCATGTTTTCAGAAAAGGTCCTTACACATGCCAATTCTCATATTTGCAGTTGTGGATGTGATATTGTTTTTGGGGAAATGGAAATAAAGTCTACCAGAAGATAAATAGCAGGAAAAAATAGTTAATACCCTAGTTACAACCTTAGAAATAAAGGTTCATTACATGATACCTGTGACATTAAATTTAAAATAATTCAATTTGTGAATCCTCTTGACATTAAGTTTTAACCAAAAAATCTTTACTACAGGATTGTTATAGGCTGACAGTTAAAAAGTAAAGTAAAAATCAGAAGAAGAATGCATGATTCAACAAATAAACTCGTAAAATGCAAAGTTGTAGACAAATGAGCAGACCCTAAAGTTCTAAACCCATAACATGCAGCTACCAATAGATGCTGTAACTAAACACTAGACTTGTGTGATTTGGTGAGGGTATGGAGACCAATGACCACACAAGCCTTGAAAATAGACACGTGACCACAGTAAAATGTCATCAAGGAATATAAAGCTCAAGAAAACATAAAACATGTTGAAATGATAACTTGCTCCATACATGTTGCTGCATTGTGAGTGATAATTTGCACCACAGTCTCTATGCCCACCTCTAAGACAACTTGCTCTGACATTAGGCTCAGAGTTTTTGCATTTTCTTTTGTTAGCATCAATTGACTTAAAGAAAACTATTTCACCATTTGAAGCCACCAAAAAATTGGTAAGGTTTGGTACTTTCTGTTTGTACACCCATTTGAAAGAAGTGCACCCAATATTTTTTCAGTGCCTCTTTTATTCTTCCAAAATTAATTGTGTATCTTTAACATTATTTTGGAGCAACCTCCTACTTAATTTTTTTGGAGAGGGCGCGTGGCACCTTTCTTGACAATTGTCAATGCTATTAGCAAATTCTCTTAGTACAAGCTCTCTGTCACATTGAAGGGAAGGTTGTTGTATAACCCAAAACTCACATACACCTTATGTGCTTCTTGGTGCATCTGCTTGTTTTTCCTTGTAAATTTCAATGAAGCTTGTGTTCCAGGTATATTTCTAGGTACAAAAATATTTGTGTTTGTACTCTACTTGAACAAGATGAGGTGGATGTGCTTTATATGCATGCACTACGACTAGAGCCCATAATGCTTGCCATATCTTTGTTTTTACTTGCATGTTAGGGTTAATGGCTGCTACAATGGTTTCTTGTGTTTTTTCCATCTCTAGATTCTTCTCATCCAACAATGTAAGGAGTGCTTGTATCTCTAATTTGTTTTCTTCTTTAGGTTTTCAACATGTTTTAGTGTTATGATTAGGAGTGCTTGCAATATGATATTTGAGGCAATTGATGCCTCCATTAAGTTTATTCATGCATAAGGTGCAGATCACACTCCCTTCTATTGGTACCATTACGACATATAGCCAAGGAGTATTTGCTTCTAGTGGGACGATTTCTAGTAATCAATGTTGAGCTTGATGCAGAGCTAGATGCCATTGTATCTAACCTACAACATGTTTAGCTTTACATACCACAAAAAACAATGTTTTATAAGGACAATGATTTGAATGTGAAAAATTAAACAAAACTGATATATAAATCTTGCATTATAAATGTGATATGGTAATTGAATAAGAATGTGGCATGCCATTAATTGATTTATCCAAATGACCATTTTTTCAACTCGAAAGTGTAAAACCCTTCAAGAAAAAAAAAAACACTTATTTCATTTTAAAAACTAATACAAATCAGGAATAAAGTTGTGAAAAATCGAATTCATTGGAAGTAAAATTATAAATAATGTTTACAAATCTGTCATTAACATGCTAGAAGTAACTTACATGCTTGGAAAATAAAAGAAAAAAGGAAATGAAAACATTAACTTGGAAACTGAAATTCCTCAATATGCGGAGGGCAAGTCTTTGGAGATTTGGGGTATTTCCACCTCAATTTTTCCACCAAGACTGCAAAATAAAATATTGAAGAGTTAGAAAGTAAAGTCAAAACATATTTTATCAAATTATAAGATGTATGTGAAATAAAGACTCCAAATTTTATACCTGGTGTTTGAGTGGTTCTTTCTCGAATAGCTAGGTCTGAAGAAAAGAGCCTATCCCTTCCTTCCTTGTAACTTTCCAATTCTTGGACAATAAGGTCTCTCACCTGAACCTGGGGTGCCATCCTCTGAATGCATGTCATGAGCCCCTCCGTAACCTCTCCATTAGGATTAGAGAAGGTGTTTGAGTAGAAGAAACAAGGGTTGAGGAAGTACCCTGTTGCATGGATGGGTTGGTGGAGTTGATTGTTCCACCTCCTATCAATAATCTTCCATATGGGATCAAATTTGAGGCTGTCCCCGTTGTAATAATTTCTGATAGCCTCTTTGGCCCTATCCATGGCCTCATAAATATACCCCATTGGGTTTTGATCCCATCTACCAAATGGAGAACTCTAACTAAGGGCTTTGACACCTACAATTTACAAATACAAAAAGATTAAAGTTACAAATTTATAATGAAAGACTCAAATTAAAAAGAATAAAATATTCAACTTGAATTTAAATTCAAAGTTTTGAAGTTACCTTCACAATATGTGTAGCTCTATGTGCAAAAAGGTGGTCAAAGGCTATGCTTGCAATCCTCTGTCCTTCAGGCTTCTTTGCATAAGATGAGTCTTGCCATGCTTGACTCACAAACATTTGTTTTAAAACAGTGAATGAACCAATAATGCTTTGCAACGTTAGGAAAATCATTGCAAACCTTGTAACACCTAATCTTACCAACTCTTTTCCTTGGGTGTGATCTCTCATCAAATTAAGAACCCAAGGGTGATTGTAGATAAATTTTGTGATGCTCCTTGCATCATCTACAACCCCAAGGACTTCATCCTTGAGTCCTTTCCATGTAAATCTTTCCCAAATTTTCTTGTAAGTCTTGAAGAAACCTTGGTGACCAGCCAAGGGAGCATCATGGAATGTTTTAAAAATCTTCTCCTTGAGTCTAGATTCAGGCACTAAAAAGATCCTTTCCTTGTAGAGAATTAATTTATTCGCAACTTTGTACCTTTCATCTTGCGAGGTACCTTCCACAATACTAGTGGCAAAGGAGTTTTTGGCATATTCTACAAGGATTTGTTCCTTCCAATTAGTATTGATTTCCATCATGGAGCTCAAATGTGGTCTTCTTGACAAGGCATTGACCACAATGTTTTTTCCTTTGACATACTGTATGTCAAAATCGTAAACTTGCAGCTTACTGACCCATTTTTTCTGTCTATCATTGAGGTCTTTCTGATGTACCTAAGGCTATTATGATCAATTTTCACAATGAACTTGCCACCAACCAAATATTGCCTAAATTTTGCTAAAGCGTGCATTATAGCAAGCATCTCCTTATCATATATTGAGTAACTTTTTTCAACACCACTCAAATTTTTACTTTCAAATGCAATTGGGTGCTTGTTTTGCATTAGGACAACATTTGTCCCTTCTCCAGAAGCATCACACTGAAGCTCGAAGGGTTTGGAGAGATCGGGTATGGCCAAAACAAGGCATGTACTCATGATTTTCTTGAACTGATCAAAGGACTTCTACACTACAATAGACCATACAAAAACTCCCTTTTTGGTGAGATCGGTGAGAGGAGCAACCAATTGAGAAAAACCCTTCACAAATCTTCTATAGAAGCCAAAAAGACCAAAAAAAACCCTTCAACTAAGTAAGGTTTTTTGGTGGTGGCCAATCCAAAATGGCCTTAATCTTCTCTTGGTCCACACTAACCCCCTTTGAGCTGATCATTTGACCAAGGTACAAATGTTTGGTCATGCCAAACTTGCATTTCGATTCCTTTGCAAACGAAGATTCAATTTCAAGAATGCTCAACACTTCCTCCAAATGCTTCTTGTGCTCCTCCCAAGTCTTGCTAAAAATCAAGATATCATCAAAAAATATTAGAACAAACTTCCGTAGTTGCTTGTTGAGCACCCGATTCATACAAGATATGAATGTTATAGGAGCATTAGTTAAGCCCAAAGACAACTAAATATTCATAATTCCCCAAATGGCATGTAAAGGCAGTCTTTTCAATGTCCTCTCAAACTCTTATCTGATGATAACTAGATCTCAAATCTATTTTTGAAAAGAGGATTGCTCCATGCAGCTCATCAAGTCTTGGTATTGGCTACCGTTTTTTGATGGTCCTCTTGTTGCGAGCTTTGTAATCTATGCACATGTGCATAGTTCCATCCTTTTTCTTCACCAAAGCCACCGATGATGCAAAAGGGCTCTTGCTTGGATGAATGTGTCCCATATCCAAGAGTTCTTTGATGGCCTTCTCAATTTCATCCTTGTGCCTCTTGGGATGCTGATATAGGGTGGTGATGATTGGCTTGACACTCTCTAATTCTATCATGTGCTACATATCCCTTTCAGTCAGTCTTCCAGGTGGTATGCCACTAAAAACCTTGCTTTGCTTAGTAAGCAAAGCTTGCTCATTAGGATGATAATCCCTCTTTTCTTCTTGAGGGTTAGTGGGCATGAGAACACACTTTGTTGCTCACTCCACTTGGACATGGCAAATCAATCTTTCCATTCACTTGAAAGAGACAATGTGAGGGCCTGCATTAGACATCCCTCTCAACACAACCTTCTTCCCATCTGACTGAAATTCTAATTCCATGGTTTTTAGGTTCAATGTGATCTCCCCCAATGAACACAACCATTGGATTCCAAGAACTGCTCTTGTGTCACCAGTACTTACAACATAGAAGTCATCTTTGACTTCATAGTTTCCCATTGAATACTCATTTGAGATATCTTCCTTGTGCACGTGAGTGTAAAACCATCAACCACCATCACCTTAAAGCCTTCAAACTCTTTAGTTTTGAGTCCTCTTTTGGCAACAATACCTTCATCAATGAAATTATGTGTGGCTCTAGTATCAATGAGTAACTATTTGCTGCCCACATAGGACTCCTCGAATCCTGAAAGATTCATTTCTTTGAAAGTTCGAAAGTTGGGCAAGAGTGCCCTCACTCTCTTGTTGGAAATATTGTCATTGATGTCAAAGGCATATAGGAGAGTGTTAGAATATTGTCATTGATGTCAAAGTGAATGAACGTGATAGTTGTCATTGATGTCAAAGTTGGATATATCACAATTGAAAAGAAGATAATACACGAAAGAGGACTAATAAGGCATGATCTTGGACATAAGAAATTTGCGGCTAAGGTTTGGAATTGAAAAGAAGAATATGGAAGAACAATTCTGAACAAGGAGTTTTGTCTTGGAGCCGCATTTGATTGGAACAATTTGAAGAAAGAATTGTCCATTTGAAGGTCTATCAAAGCTCATTGTATTGAATGTTGAGTCACAATGAACTTACATCCATGGATGAGGTTTCTGTCCTTGTGGATCTTTGGGCTCTCATCTTGAATGATAACGAGATAGATTCAATTTGTAGGTTGGATCAACTTATTAATCTCAATACTCTAGTCATATTTGGAAGACTTGCCCCAAAAGAAAACTTGCCAAGCCAAAAATTGGAGAGTTTTTAAAACTCGGCAAAAACTCAGGAACTTAAAAAGATACTTAAATTTCATTAGGAACACATTTTTTTTGCAAAATTCAATGACAAGATGAATCCAATTAATCCATAAATGAGTACAAAAGTTTTTTCTATTAATTTTGATTGACTTTAATGTAAATTGATTACAAAATCGCATTCTCATGCGGAATCTGATGGCTAAAAGCCTGAAAGTCTGATACATGAAAACAGTAAAACTAGAACTAGAAGCAAATACTAAATAGTAACTAAATACAACATGCTAGGTTTTCCTCTTCCCTAGTCTAGTAGCAGCTAGGGAAGGGGTGGGTCCTCTAGTCCTGCCGCGTGTGTGTGGTGGTGGTGGTGGTGCTATTGCTACTAGCTCCTCGGCTAGCATGGAAGGTTGTGCCTGTGGCTCTGGCTGAATCTCATCCATATCCTCAGAAATGTTCTCCAACCCTACATCTCCTGATGCACCCACATCCTCCATTGCCTGTCTCTCGAAGTCAAGGATCATGTTTGTGGTAAACAATGGAGGTTGCTCATCTCGCCTTGTCCAATCACTGTAAGGATCTATCTCATCTAAATCAATAGGATCCAATGATTTTTCTTCTACTCTCTTTGTGCGCAACCGAACTATTGCACAAAGACAAGGTCATTGAGGCGCTTTTGTGCTAACTTGTTCCTCTTCTTCGTGTGAAAGGCCTTGAACAAGCTCCAATTGCGCTCACAATTGGATGCACTACAAGGTTGACATAGTATGCGGAGGGAATTTTTTTGTAGATGTGGGGTATTTCCACCCCTATTTTTCCAACAAACCTCTGCAAAAAAAAAAGGTATTGAAGAGTTAGAAAACAAAGTCAAAGACTCAAAAGGCAAAACACATTTTATCAAATTATAAGATGCATGCGAAATAAACTTAAAAGTTAAAGACTCCCAATTTTATACTTGGTGGCAGAGTGGTTCGTCCTCTAATAGCTAGCTCTGAAGAAAAGAGATTACCACTTGCTTCCCTGTACATATCCAACTTGTTGACGATGAGGTCTCTCACTACAACCTCGGATTCCATCCTCTGAATGCATGTTGTGAGCCCCTCCATAACCTCTCCAGTAGGATCAGAGAAGCTCTCTGAGAAGATATAAGAAGGGTTGAGGAAGTACCTTGCTACATGGATGGGTTGGTGAAGTGGATTGTGCCACCTCCTATCAACAATCTCTGATATGGGATCAAATTTGAGGCTGTCCCCCATGTAATAACTTTTGATAGCCTCCTTGGCCCTATCCATGGCCTCATAAATGTATCCCATTAGGTTTTGATCCCCATCTACTAAGCGGAGGACTCTAACCAAGGGCTTCGACACCTAGATTAAAAATACAAAAAGATCAAAGTTAGAAATTTATAATGAAAGGCTTAAAGTTACATTAAAAGAAAAAAATATTTATATTCAACTTGAGTTTAAAATTAAATGTGATGACCAAACCCGTACGTCAAATTAAAACTTTTGAATTTAACCACAATAAGTAAAAACAATGCCATTTCAATAAAAATTTTCTTTTCAATTTCATAAACATGATATATCATTTTGCAAATTTAATTATTTCTTTCCAAAAGAAACTACAAAGTAAAGTAGAATAAGATACATACATAGCCCATAAGCTTTTGGCACAAATAGAAGTAAGAAGGTCCAGGAGTTCGTCCTATCAAATCTTGGATCATCGGCCGATTGTTGAGGAGGAGAAACATCACTCGGGCATTTTTCCGCCAACCACAGAATTATAATGCGGTCCCCCGCACATTCATTATTCAATGAATGGCCCTCCCTTCGAAGAAGAGATTGGTAGAGTATCCCTTAACGATTACCAACTAAGCATAGTGTTGTGTTCATACATAACTAGGTCCTGTGCAAACGACAACTCTTGAACTAGTATGTACTTTGGGATCACGGTGAATTGACAATGTAGTACTACAACTAAATGTAAGTTGTTCCTAACACTACTTTGGCCAAAGTGTTTACATTCAATAAAGAACGTAGGTCATCTATCACATGCATTAGCCAGGGTCAATTTGACTTAAGGCTTCCTTACTTTACGCGTAGGTTGGTCTATTCGGGGTAATCCGTACCCTAGACGTCCTACATCAAGCTAACTACTAGAAAGGAGGGCAGTTTAACAAGTACTTACAAATACTTCTCCTAAACTGGACATCTTCATCCTAGGAGTTTCATTAACTTGACTAAGTTAATCTATTAACTTGTTCGTGATCGACACCTTATTAAACACCCTCATTTCTTCCCTAGTATTTAATAGCCACTTGAAAACATACACTCCTTATATGGAGCTAATAGAAAATCACTCCTTAATGCATCTATGAACCCAGTGTAATTCGTACACTAATGTAAGCAAGTGTAAACAGTAGTAAACATGCAATACCAACTTTTCTTAAATCACAAATTGCTTCTTGTTCATGGACTTTAAAAGAAATTCCTACTCTTTACCTAATCCGAAGTTATTCTTTCAGAATTGCATTTAGAAAACCGTTCTAAAATATGAAGAGTAGAACTAATTATAACTCCCTATTCATGTTTATTTAGAAAATACAAGTTCAGACTTTTATTTAGAAACTCATTCTAAAATACGAAAGTAGAATAGCATGCATATCAAAAATATATTTAGAATTTCGTTCTAGAATATGAAGAAGAATAGCATGCCTGATATATGCTTTCCCATAGATGATGTTCTACTTTGAGTCTGTAACACCTTTAGCCAATAGCCAAAAGACTTCCAACTACCTCTTTTACTGAGAATCAACTTTTAAACACAGCTTCAAGATAATCTCAGCTCCTTACTCTTCAAACTCAGAAATGAAGAATAATAGTAAAGAATCACTGTCACTATAAATTGTGCTCTCAGAATATAAAGAAGAATTCACTCTAAATTGATGATATAGACAGAAATTGCTGAATCTTGTAACGACCTATTCCTTGCGTAAATTAAAATTTTCCAATTCTCACTTTAAACATGTAAAGGTAACAATTGACAAAGACAATACGATAAAATTTTCCTTTCTTTATTGATAAATATGTACAAGTTACAATATATTTCCACATGAATTTCATTTTCATTGCAAATATAAATCAGAGTTCAAAAGTAACACAGTTACAAACATAGCTCGTAAGCTTTTGCACAAATAGAAGTAAGAAGGTCCAGGAGTCCGTCCTTTCAAATCTTGGTACATCGGCCGCCTACTGTGGAGGAGAAACATCACTCGGGCGCTTTTCTGCCAACCACGGACTTATAATGCGGTCCCTCGCACACCTATCGTTAGATAGATGGCCCTCCCTTCGAAGAAGAGATTGGTAGGGTATCCTTTAACAATTACCTACTGAGCATAGTGCTGTGTCCTACACAACTAGAACCTTGCTATTTCACAATCTCGAACTAGTACTCGGATCACAATGAACTGACAGTGTAGTCTCAACTAACTCATGTCTATGTGGCAGTCGTACGTTTCAGTACTTTGGCCAAAGTGTTCTCATTCAGTACTTCGAATGAAGGTCATCTATCATAAACACTACTTAGGGCCAATTTGACTTTGGGCTATCTTACTCTACGCGTAGGCTATGTCCTTCAATGGGTTCAGCTTACCCCAAACCTACCTCAAACAGTCTACTAGAAATGAGCCAATAATCAAGTATCTAATATCCTAACTCCTGATTCCGGAAATCTTTATCCTAGGAGTGAAGCTTGTTAGAGTTAACCTATTAACATAAGCTAAGGATCATACTTAGTTTGACGTCATTTCGTTCCTAGTAGATATTAATTACCCTACGTATTCTCCATATACGAAGATCATACAAAAATGCAATATTTATTCAAATGCATATAAAACCTTCCTTTAAAATCTTTCTCCATTATTTCCCTATAATGCATGTTAAGTAGAGCTAAATCCTTAAGCTCCTTAAACGTTTAATCCCCTTTTCACAACCCCTTTACTCTTAAGTCCCTTATTCATTCTACCTTTAAATGCATTGAATTCCCTTTTACATTTACCCTTAAATGCATTGCTTATGAAAGTTTAACAAGATAGTACTAATTAACTTGAGCTACTTGCAAACAACAATCACAAGACCAAGAGAATGCAGTATTTCAAACAAAGAATCACAATAAAATAGATTTCATGCCTGATATTTAAAGCTCCTTCTACCAACACAGCTCTTCTTGACAATTCTTCAACAACTTCCAGAATTCCAATTGAAAATGACTTCTTTGCTAGTTTCTCAAACTATGGAGACCTTTCAAGACACCCTTCACAAATTGCACTGCTCTAATTAAAGTTTAATTCATCTATGGCTTCACTCCACTCAAAGCTTAAAAAGGATTAACACTGTAATATGATAAGGACTAGTAAAAGCTCACTGTTTTTCTCTCACTCAGCATACAGGAAATGCAGCAAATAGGGAAAACACAGCAACTCAAAAGAATAGATATGGAAGCTCTCAAGATATTGTGAAACTCGCATTCAGCAAGAGGTGTGTTCAGAATAATGAAATGGCGTCTTATTTATAGAGCCAGAAAACCAATGCATTCCCTTTCTCAAGGCATTCAAATTGCCAGGTCTGCGAGTTGGAAAGTTTCCTAAGAGAAATGTGGCGAAAATCAGAGGCAAGTCGTCCTCTTTTGCTGACAGCAAACCAAGAATAAATCAACTCTCACATGGTGGAATTCCTTAGTTTGACACCTCCCAGGCGTTCTCAGATTTAGGGGCGATTTGAAGAAATCTGTTTTGAAAATCAGTTTCAGGAGAAAAGGTCAAGAATGAATGGATTCCGCCTGCCATTTTCCCGCATTCGCACCTTTTCCTTAGACCATTTCTCCCATCTCGTGTGCTCAGGCGCGATTTTTCCTTCCAACGCAAGCTTCATTTTATTTATTTTTAACATTTTCAAATGTTTTAATAAAGTCTTAAATGCAATATTTCCCAACAAAGTTTTCCCGTGATATTTCATGAGATTGCGTTGCTTTAAAAATGATTTAAGGCTCCCAATGAAATTAATTGATTTTAGTAGTTAAGGGTTTGAGTATTTCCTTAATTGATTTTTGCAATAATTTTCATAGTTCGCAATAAAGTTTTCAATAGAGATTTTAACTATGCAAAGTAAAAATCGTTTTACAATTTTACCAAGGTATTTTAAAATTCAATTTCCAAAATTACCCAAAGTAATATAAAATTGATTTCCTAAATCACTTAAGGTAATAATATTAAATTCAATTATTCTTATATATTTAATATATATATATTTATATATTTCTATTATAGATTTATTTACTCCGATATATATGTATATATATATATTTAAATATTACTATTTAAATATATTTAAATATATATATATATATATGTATTTAAGTAAAACTATAATATAAATAGATACGCATATATTATTAAATATATAAACATTTACATATTTAAATATTTACACTTATACGTATTAATTGTTGTATATTGCGAGCCAGTCAACATACTTTCAATATACATACATACGTATTCGTGTAAATATGATTATATGTAAATTTGAATCAAATATTATTATTAACATCATTATTCACAGGCAATAGGTAATGTGGGTATGTATATATATATATATATATATGTATATCCCTGTACGTAGTGTACACATAAATGTATGTATACCATGTCGACATGTACGTTTGGGCATATCCATCTGCCGAACATACGTATGTATTGACATGTATATACATATGGATACATGTACATTATATACATGTATACACACTCACTCGATCTATTAACATATATCCATTCACGTTCTCTACATTAAGGTCAAAGCACAGTAAGTTAGACAAATGAGTAATCATCACTTTCAAAGCATAAAGAAGTAAACATAACTCCTAAAGCCTAAGAATGACTTATCTAGACCAACATAATTGACTTGGTTTCTTAGAGCCTATACTGACGTGTGCGTATGCTCAATTGGTAATCGTTACTATTTACCCGACCAAGTTCCTCCCCAAATGATGTCTCTCCTATGTCTAGAGGAACAGTCTTCATACCTGCGCATCATGACATGACATCGGCAGTCATATGCTCATAACAAGGTAAAAACATCTCACAAGTTAGAATAACATTATTCCATAATTGTATGCAACATTTAATCAAGAATTAAATCAATAGAAGTAACAATCAAATGAAACCATCATTTAAACAAAACACCATTATTGATAACAAGTACATCATTGTTTTATTCATCATATTGATTCATCTGTTACAATCAATTTGCCCTATGAAATAATAGCTATAGAATTCGGGGTGTAACAAATCTACTCAAAAACCAGATTGTAAGCTCTCATAAATTATGTCTTTGCTCTCAAAGAAAACCTCACAGCAATATGAATTGGTGAATTGAAAGAGTGAACATGCACCTTTATATAGAGCCCCTGCTCAACTTATTTTGCTATTAAGAAGGTAAGAAAAATGCCAGACAGTCCCAGAATAATTCAAACTTGCAATGTGGCGAATTAAAGAGATGATTCAGCCTTTCCTGTTGACAGCAAATGCAGAAAAATTCGACATTGAACTGATAAAACTCAATATTTGACACCTACAGGCGTTTTTTTGTTTTAGGCGCTCAAACTCAGCAGTTCGTTTTGATGATTCAACAATGGTGAAAAGGTCAAGTCCGCCTGCATTCCAAGTTGCTATTTTATGGGGTTTGACAACCAAATACTCAGCTTCATTCAAGTCGCATTGACTTGGTCATGGCGTGAGAACTCAGTCGCGCATTTTCACTTCACAGGAATTCCCTTCATTTAATTTTATTTTCCTTTTCTAAAGTTTCCATAGTTTGGAATGAAATATTTTCAACATGGCGTGTTTTTGCCAAGGAAATCGATCCATTTTGAAGTCACATTTATTGAGTTATTCGACTTCCTAAGTTTTAAAGAAATATTTATTTTTGATAAAACAAAGTCTCATATTTCCAAACTTCGATTTTCTTTCTACACTTTATGATATTTAAATAAAGTGCCATTTAAACTTTATTCGTTTTCCATTTTATTTAATAACATATATTTATATATTTATTTTATTATATTAAAATATATATATAGTATAGCTTTAATTTACATAATATATATCTATGTATATTTATTTTAATTTAATAATTTAAATAATCTCATATACATATATATATATATATATATTGTAAAAACTATATTATATATATATTTGATATAATATTAAATATATAATTATATTTACCTTTACATATATACATGTATATGCACGCACATATTTAATTACAAAGTACGTATACTGCGAGCCAGTCAGCATACTTTCATTATACGTACCTATGTATATGTATATATATGTGTATATGTAGATTCCGAGGTAACGTCAACATAATATTTATTCATATTTACGTATATATAACAGGTTGGTTGTGGGTATGTATACATGTATATTTGCTTGTATACTTTCCTCTATATATACGTATTCATAAGTGTATTTATATCAATGCACACATACGGTTATATCCATTTGCTCTCATACGTTTGTATCGACATGAATATACTTATGGATACGTGTATATAACGTGTATATATATACATTCCCACCTCCTAACCAGTAACATTATTCCACATACAGTTACACTGGCAAACATCACTTATTCAAGCATTTAGAAGTAGATAAGACTCCTAATGTCAACAAACAAGCCTATGGATGACTTACCCTTAACTCAACAAACTGACTTAGCTTACTCAGTCTATAGTATGTGTGTGTATGCTCAATTGGTACTCGTTACTATTTACCTGACCAAGCTCCTCCCTGAGTGATATCTCTCCTCTGCTTGGAGGAATGAACTTGTTTCCTGCACATCATGACACGACAACGGGAGTCATATGCTCAAAGCAAGGCAGTATACATAAAATATCACAAAAAGTTAGAATAACATTATTCCATAACTTATATGCCACATTCATTCAAGAATTACATCAATAGAAGTATCAAACAAATGAGACAATCATTTTAAATAGGACACATTCAATTGATAACAAGAACAATATGTTATATTCATCAAAAAGATTCAAACATTACAATGCACTTCCTATGCAGTAGTAGCTATACAATCGGGGTGTAACATACTCCACCCCCATATGATTCATCGTCCCTAATGAACAAAATTTTTCTTCAAAGCATATAAAAAAAACATAACACTGATTTATTCATCATTCTTGAATGCTTCAAGAATGTCAGGAAACTTCTGCTGAATTTCCTCATAGTCTTCCCAGGTAGCCGAGTCTTCAACGTATTGGTTATGGAAACCCAAATCTGTAGCAGGTGGAACCACCCAGGTTTCACACTTGAGTTAATTATTGATAATTGAGAAAATTTTGAAGTATTCCATGAAGACACATTTTTAGTTTTAATAAGAGTTATTGAAGAAGTGAAAAAATGATGGTATATGTTGCAGATGATGACTAATTTATCATTGCGGAGGTTTTCATTCTTTCATATTTAATTCTGTTTTTAATTTGCATAATTGTCAGTCCAATATCTTGGTGAAGAAGTGTCAGATTTTGGAATTGTAATTTAATTTTGATGCTTTGATTATGAGTCGGTTGTTTGTATAGAACCGAACTTCTCCAAAATAGTTGATAGGGATAACAATATCTATAAGGAGTTTTGAAATATTGAAGGAGGATTGGCTATATCTAACAAAAAGTGATATTGGACACCGAAATTGTTCATGGCAAAGAAAGTTTTCTTGAGAAGGCCATTTATATTTTTGCGACCTGTCCATATTCCAGTGAGCATATTATTCAATAGGCCTGTGAGTGACAGAAGGGAGAATGTAATGGAATTCCAGAATTGGAACTCTCAAAGACTATGGAAAGGCATTTATAAGTTCCGTGATAGCAAGCTAAGTAGATTGCCGTAAAAATACATCGGAAGCCGTGAAAGCATCGAAAGGAAGTAATGACGGGCTTTGTATATATTGGAGAACAGGTAGTCGAATTAATTAAATTGCTATCGCTTCTAAATTTGTCATTGACACTTTATTCTTCCCAGCACCAAGGAGTCGGGTTGTTAAGAGGGCCGGAATTAATTTGGTGTTTGACGGAAATTGTATCGAGCACAATATTTAATAGCTACGAAGAGTCGTGGCTGTGATGCCTTGGAGGTTCATGGTTCCTTGTGAAAAATCGTATTTTAATACTGGATGAAGATTTATTGATACGTCAAATGTTTGTCTTCTTGTGACTTTGGAGAAGGGACGAGGCAAAGGAGATAGAAATTTGATCATTTTAAGCTGTTGGGAGCTGCTTCTTTTAAGGCTGCCACATTTCCTTTGAAGAGTCGGACTCTTTCTAGAGTCTTTAATATTCTTGTAACCGCCACCTGTTATTTTGCACTTGTCATCATTCTCTATGAAGAGTCGGAGTTGAGCTGCCACTATTAAATCTTGGTTCACAGCTTTCATGATTTGCATCACGGGAGAAAAGACAAGACAATTGAAAACCTTTATCGAGTCCTTCCTGTTGGCCAAGTGCACTCATGCTGGATGTGTCCTTATCCTGAGTTTTTAGCAGTTTGAAGGATCGTGATGGTGTTCTGAAAAAGCCGTGACTTTTCTCAGACCAGCAAGCATCGATTTCATAGCTATGGATCAACTTTGGCAGCAACATACTCTCCAGGTTTGAAACTAATGCATTTATCTGAGCAGTAAACCCTTTGTTGTTAATCAGAAAATCATTAGCTGGTTGGAAATATATTGCTGTTGCCTTCTG
The DNA here is from genome assembly GCA_007258455.2 of Sequoia sempervirens. Taxonomy (NCBI): domain Eukaryota; kingdom Viridiplantae; phylum Streptophyta; class Pinopsida; order Cupressales; family Cupressaceae; genus Sequoia; species Sequoia sempervirens. The sequence goes on from VDFB02337343.1 coordinate 98,959, forward strand.
TGACATGAACTTAGACATTTCAGTTAAGTATGTGCTCAGAATTTATCTATGCAAGGCTGTAACTCTTCTGGGAATGCGTTGAATGTAATAATTTTATATGATGGTCTGATATTATCCTTCTTCCTTAATTTGTTAATTGCTGCTTGGTAGTTCAGTGAACTGTTTTTGTACCTTTGGAATCAATTGCTTACAATTCAGGGAGCTTTGCAAACTATCTTTCAATTTAGTGTTTATCCTTTGTTCTGTAATCTGATAATTGAGGAAGGGGTTTATATGTGCTTTGAGTGCATAACATTAATCCGCCCGAGAGTAAACGAGAAACAAATTTGGAACGCTTGATTCTAACTGTTTGAGGAAATGCCCCGAGCAGCTAGTTTGGTAAAATCGAAAAAATTATAGGAAAATTGCGGTTGAAGATTACAGAATAGCAGCAATTTCCCAAGATAGAGTTATGGAGGCCGACTCATAAGAAGAAAAATATATTTTGGTTTGGTTGACCACCTTTAAATGATAGCTGACCTTATGATGCTGGCCGACCACTATTAATATAAGGCAATGATTAATATAAAAAAAAGGGATTAATAGAAAACAATGTTTAAAGAGCAGCAATACACACACACACACACACACAGACACACACGCACACACGCACACACACACAGCGATTAAAATAATTTAAAAGGAAACAATTAAAGTAAATGAAGTAATTAATAAAGATTAAAATGCAACAATTAAAGAAGCAGCGATCAAAGTGATTTAAAGATACAATTAAAGTTTTTAAAAAGGCAGTGCTTGGCAGCAATCAAACATGAAGTTTGTGTTAGCAAAAGACTCCATTATAGATGTGTTCATTCATAAAGTTGCCTTCCTTGGAAAGGTATAAAAGAAGTTTATGATTGTTGGTGAAAGGTGTGGAATAAAAAAGGAATAAATTGATACACCAGCAGAGGTATATGCGGATCCAAAAGAGTTTTTGAGCAGATGTATAAAAGAGTTTTGAGTGGACTTAAAAGAAAGAAAGAATGCAGACTTAGAGCAGAATTATTTTGAAGGAGGATATTAATGAAAATACTATAAGTTGAATTATGAAAGAAAGCAAAGATGGTACATCATCTAAGAGCAAAATTGATGTATGAGAATATATGAAGACTTGAGAAGTAGAATATAATACAGATTTAAGAGATAAATGATATTATTGTGAAGCATATATAAGTGAATATGAGAGATTTATGAAGGATATGAATGTGAAAAGACAAGATAAGAAGAGAATATGCAAGCATGCAAGTATATTTTGGTAAATGAGAAGAAGAGAACTATGGAGTGAATAAGTGAAGGAGATTGAATTATCCATCATCCATTGTAGAAGCAACGTTCAAGGTGGAACTTGGTTTTGGAAGTTGGTGCTTCTTAAGGAGAGATTAGTGTCTCTTGCTGAGTTGGTGCTTAGTTGAGAGGGTTGTTGTCTCCAGTAGGTTGGTGCTTATGAATTGAGAGGGTTGATATCTCCTATGGGTTGGTGCCTACAAAGTTGTGAGAAGATTTTATAGATAAGTAATATTGTTCTGTGGTTTCCACGTAAATATCATGTGTTATTGTGTTCTTCTCATGTGCATAATTATTGATGTTGAGTAAATAATGTTATTGTGATTGATAAAGTTTTAAATTGGTAAGAGTTGCATTATACTGATTCACCCCCCCCTCTTAGTATAATCGTGTGCTCATCAATTGGTATCAGAGCCGGTTCCTTTGGAGATAGCCTAACTGCTAGAAGGTAGATTTTGGAAGCACACATGGCAAACAGAAAAGGAAATAAGGGCAAAGGAAATAACATGTAGAGTGTTGATGACAAAGCATGAAATGCAAGTAATGAGGTGATAAATAGAACACCCTTGATAACAAAAGATGAATTCTTCGAAAGAGAAAACCATCTTGTGAATGGAAGAAAAGAAGAGATAAACTTAGAAGAGCAGCCAAAACAATATGATGAGAATGTTGATATGAATAATGAAGATGATGATGAAGAAAGTTTTGAGGAAGAACTCTATCGTGCTATAGACGAGATTGAGAAACTTAGAAAAAAGAACCAGAAACTTGAGCTACAACTTCAAGAGTTAAATGAATCTAATGTAGAGTTAATATGAAGCCGTGAAGAATCCGAGAAGATAATTATCGAGCTAAAAATACAGTTTGAAGAAGAGTGTAAATAAAAGGCAAAAATACTTGAAGAATCCGAAAAGGCGATCATAGATCTAAAAGCTCAAACTGAAGAAAGGAAAAAGATTGAAGAAGACGCGAGAACCTAATTGAAAATGAAGGAAGAAAATTGTGAAAGGCTAGAGTGTGAAATTGTCTCCATGAGGAAAGAATTGGAGAAGATAGCCACCAAGTTAAACACAAGCCTCAAGTTTGAAAAGAGCACCGAAATCCTAGATGACATCATTAATAGACAAAGGTCACCATCAAATAAAATAGGACTTGGCTATAAAGAAAATCAAACATTCAAGGAAAATTCCAAAGAGTCATGAAAGAAGACAAATGAAAGAAAGGCAAAGTGTTATGCTAATACTCTTAAAAATCCCATAAAAGGAGAAAACAACAAGAAGAGTAAAACCCCACAGAAGTCAAGCAGTCAACCAAAGGACAAATTCAAAAGATCTCATCCTCCGAGACACACTCATATGAACAGGTCCAAAAGTACCTTTTATGGCTATTGCTACTCATGCAATCATTTTGGACATAAGGCAAGAGAGTGTAGAACATAAGTAAAATATAATAATTAATGGAACAGAAATAGAAATCTATGAGGGATTTCGTCCTTCAAATGGGCAATTCTTTCTCATGAGTTGTAACTGCATTGTTATTTTCAAATTAGGTTCTCCAAAAACTAAATGCTTCAAAAAACAAATCTAGAAGGCAAAGTTCCTCCTCATTAAGATTGTCTGACTTTTGTGTAACAGTGCAGGCAATTTAATTGCCCAAAAGAATGAAATCACCACTGAGAAGTAATGGGGAATCTTTAAATAGATATCGAGGTATAGGTCATCACTAATATCCACAACAGAGCTTGAGGAAGCTGGGGATGAATAAGAAACTGCAATGGAGATATCCAAAAGAGGAGGTGCCCTACTGTAAACTTGAAGTCACATGTATCTAGGATGCCTGCAAGTTGCTAACAATGACACCATAGACCAGACACCATGGACCAGAGGCAATGAAGAATGAGGCAGGTGTCCCTGCATCTGTGAACACTAGCTGATCTCTGAATTTCCTGCATGAAAGGAAATATCCAAAGTAATGTGTAATGGGAGGGAATTCCCACTCAAGGGTCTTGTTCTTCTGGCTATTAATAAGAATGATAAAATCTTGTGATAAGGCCACATCCTAAAATATACCTCAAGAAGACCACACTCCATCATTACAGCTAATTACAAAACAAATTGTGGAGTAGTACAAAGTTACCAACAACTGTTTAACAGGATCTGAATATATTTTTTTGATTGGTTATCCTTGAGATTGTTTTAGCCTGGTCTGAGCTGGTAGAGGCCAAGAGGAACCTCCTCCCCAGCATTAACATTAACTGTCCAAATCTGTGAGCTTAACGGCTCAACAAGAGCATGAAATCTGTGCGCTCAATGGCCCAGCAGGGATTTGAGCTTTGGTGGCTACAACAACACCATGTTTTAACCGTCCCATCAGTCTCTTAACAGAAATGTGATCTGGATATTGCATAAGAATTTCCCATTCTAATATTTTTAACCCAAAGTTCTACCATTTAAAATTCTCTTTTGTAGTTAGGATAAGATATTGAGGAATCATTAAGTATCAAGTCATGTTTCTGTCTTGCAAATTTCTTTCCTTAAAAAATTCAGACTTTTTCTGTTATTTGGTGTACTAGAACCATAAGCTTTTAAAGATGCCATTCTGTATTTCATTTAGTTGCAGGAGATTGATATGCCTGACTTGGTCATGCACCTTCTGATGAGTACTGTTCATTGCTTTATCCTTATTTAATGCTCACTTTGCCCTCAAGCCATTGGATTTTGTATAGATATCTTCACTAACTGATATTATGCTTTGATTGTCTAGTGGAGGAGAAGTTTGAAATTGCAAGGTGAAGCAACAGTTGAAAAAATTACCTTGGATGGTGTGCGGAGCTTGCGAACCACTCTGAGTGCCACTGTTCATGATGTACTATATTACATGAGTCCTATTTACTGCCAAGATATAATTGACTCGGTATGTTGTAACTTTATCTCCACTTCTTGTTCTTTCTATGGTAGGGGAAAAATAATATTCTACATGATCTTTTTTCCAATATTTTCCTTCCTTAACAGCACCTATTTCCTCTGAATTTTGACTGGAAAAGAGCAAAAAGGATTAGAATGGCCAAAACACAAAGTGATTAAAATGTATGGAATTGTATGGAGCATTTCTGTTTTGGTTATTGAAATTTAATTATATATGCTTCCTACATTTGGATCAATATTTCTGTACGTGTAACTTTGCCATCATTACATTTTACAAACTTTCCTGTCTTTGTTTTCTTGTATCCTTTTCTATATGGGTATAAATTGAGAGCACAGAATTGTAATTAGAAACAAAATGTGTTGAACATTAATCTGTAGAGAGATGCTAGTTACAATTCATTAAAAAATAGATATTTTGATGCTGTGTGTGCACATTGTCTGCCACAGGATTTATAAATTATGACCAGCAAGGAAATGCAAATAAGCTTGAGAGTGTATATGAACTAGATGTTTATGCACATTCCACACATCGAAGTATACTTGAAAATATGTTAGAATTCGAAAACATGTTTGTGTATTTCCTAGGTTTATAAAAATAACATTAGGCCATTGCATAGTATTCATGTTTCATCATTGTTCTATGAACTTCTGACATTTGTAGGTGAAATGTGAAAAAATCCTATAAATTGTTTTTATTTGGAAATGTGTTTGATAGAATTGTTGTATAATTTATTTATTAATTTATTCTTAATAATTTTAACTTTTAATATTGTAAATTATTTATTTGCAAATTTATAATTTATTTTTAATAGTTTTAACTTTTATTATATAATACAATAAAATTATAAATTGAAAAATAAAATCAGTATATTTATTTTTAATTTATATATTTGTAAGGATCCAGACCCAAAACAATCTCACGAAAATAAATAATAACTCAATATCTTATAAACATGGAATATAAATGAAACAACTTCATTAGATAAATAAATGTCATAACACATCCTCATATGTGTAGTGCATAATCCAGGTAAAAGCACATAATATATGATATACAAAAGTACAACTTTGGCTCTCATGCCTTGAAGTCAAATAATTATACAATTTGGAAGTACAAATACAATCAATGATATAAGAATAATGTGAGGAAATATACAATAGTCTCCGACTGCCACCAACCCTCACAGTCATCCGCAAGTCAAGAGACGAGATCATGGCTTAGGCGCTTTTCTGCCCAATGTAATGTCCCCATTTTGGCCATACACTCTTCATTTGGTTTTTAGCTTGATTCTGGAAATCCGTAGGCTACTCAAATGTGCAAATTTAGGGTTTCCTTTTTCAATAAGTCTTGCTTCCAGCTCAGTTTAGCTTTCTGTTGGTTTTAAGATGAACTTACTATCTTTGGCATTGGCTATTTTTAGTAAGTCTTGTTTTGGCAGTGGTCCAGTTGGCAGCTCTTCAGTATGTTTCCTTTTCAGTTGGAGTAGTTGTTTGGTTTTGATTCTGGCTTTTTGAAGCAATTTTTGGAGAAATCATTTAATTAAAGGCAATTAATGTTATGTTTTAATATTGACCCCTTGGCCTAATGAGATGACTTGAAGTTGTGTTAAAAAGGTGGTCATAAAGGGTAGACGCCTCATAAAGGAAATGTTTGATATTTCATAAAGTCTTTAATGCCTTGGAGTTTGGATGCCAAAAGGTGATGAAATAAAGTGATTTCAAATTAAAAAAAATATATATGTTTCAAAAAGGGAACTTTTGGCATCCCTTTCTTGGAGGAGTTTTGGGAATTTGAGAAGTCACCTTATTTTCTATAAAAGAGAAGTTTTGCTCCAACTTTCTTCATCCATGAACTTATGCTATTGTTATGCTGTCGAAATGACAACTTGATTTCTCCTTTGAGGGATGCATACCTCCTAGTTTCAATCCAATTTCATGTTTGAAATATAACACCTAGTTGGTTTTCAGGCTGCTTCTCAATCAGACTAGCAGATTGTGCTTCAAAGTTGTTGAATTTTGGTGAGAATTTCAGTTTTAATGTTGCTGGTGTATACACAGCTGAAGGTGGTTTTCATTTATAGTTTTTAGTGTGAATTTATTTTGGTTATGGGTATTTGATCATTGCAATTCTATGATAATGGCGACCATATTTGGAGGTTTTCAAATTTTAATTCCAAGTTTTTGATTTTTCCAAGAGAAATTGCCCCTCAAGAGGACGTACCATCTCATGAATGCTTTGGGATTCGTGCAAGAATAATACCTTGAGTTTTGATGTAGTTTTGTGGTCTGATTTTGGGCGCCAACCTCTTAGAAAGCATCTACTTTTGATTTCATTCAATTCAGAGGTAAATTGATAAAGTTATGAGCATTTCATTGATTCACAGGTTGCTAGTTTACAGTTTCAGTTTGCTGGTTTTTATTATCAGACTTCAATAAGATTAGATTGTTGCTTCAATTTTCAATCTTTGAGAGTTTATGAGCTTGATAGATTCATCCTTCACATATTTGCATTCTTTCATCTATTGTAACACTTGTAATTTGCAGTTTTTCCTAATTATAAGGTTGAAAATTAATAGTACTAATCCAACCATTTATTTACTGCATTACTTGTGATTTTCTAATGCAAATATTATAACCCCTGGATGGTTTACTGCCAGTGTGGAGGAATATGATTTGTATTTACTTTCTATCACCCACTGTTAAGTGGAGAATTCCCATTGTTTAGTGGATGCCCGCCGTAGCAGAGGAATTAGTTTGGATTATGTTGTTTTCTTCCCCCCACTGTTTAAGTGGTTGAGTGGATTTCTCTCATGGCTGGATCATCGTCTCTTTCTGTTTCCAGTTGTATTTACTTTCAGCTATAATTCAGTTACTCCTCCATATGCTAGCACCTTGCCTGCAAAAGGATCTTGTGTGGACATTCTTGGTGTTGAGAGTATTTCATTTGGTTCTATTTTGAGGCTAACGCTAATCCCTTTGCGTAGTGTTGGCTTGTGCTGTGGTAATTCAAGAAAAAAATGGTTGGCATATTTCAATGGTATTAGAGCAGAAGTTCCTGCCATCCTGTTGGGGAGAACAAAAAATTAGTGTTTCCACAATGGACATCAGTAGATTTTCTGAACAGTTCATGAGAGAATGTGAACATGATGCGTCCATATTCCGTGCAAAATATTAGAGTATGTCAGATGAGTTCAAGAATGATGTTTCTTTTGACTGCTATGTAATGTCCACTTCTCATCAGTAATCTGTTCTGACACTCATCCGCCTATTCCGGAACCCTGTAGGCATGTATGAGGTAAAATTAGGGTTTCCAGTTCTGAGGTTCCTCGGCATTTTCTGAGAGTTTACTATTTATAGTAAATTCTATTTTAAGCAGTATGGAGTTTGTCAGCTTTCAGTACTTCATTTTCAGTTGGAGCATTTATTTGCAGTTCTTATTTGACCTCTTAAGGCATTTTTATGTTAAAATAAGGCATTAAGGTTATATTATGTAGTTGACCCCCTTGGCCTAGATGAACAACTTTAAGTTGTAATTAAAAAGGGGACTTTGAAGGGTGACGCCTTCATGAAGAGGTTTATTATTTTATTAAGAACATTATTCCTTGGGAAAAAGTGGACGCCACTTTATAAAATGAGAATTTTGAAATAAAGTGAAATTCTCCTTAAAGCAAATTGGACGCCATCTTGAGAAGATGATTGTTTTGGGAATTTGAAGGGTCTCCTGTGTCTTTTGGTCTGCTTCTCAGGAATTTGGAGAGTTTGTGTGCTCTTATTTATTGAAGGTTTTTGCTCCAGCTTTTCATCCATGAAAATTATGCTAAAGTTATGCTGTCGGAATAACAATTGATATATTGCTTCGAGGATGTCAACCTCCTAGCCTTTCGTCCAATTTCGTGTTTGCAATATAACACCTAGTTGGCTACATTGCTGCTTCTCAACATCAGACTAGCAGATTGAGCTCATTTGATTGAAGAATTCTGGGGATTTTGGCAATTTTGGTTTGCTGTTTCATCTACTGCTGAAGGTGATTTTTATTCATAGTTTATTTTCCAGTTTGAAATTGGTTCTGGGTACTTCACCAATCTATTTGCTGTCCTTGGGCGACCCTTCCTGTTAATTTTGGGAATTTAATTGCAAGTGTCTGATTTTTAAATGAAAATCACCCCTCCCAAGAGGGCCGTACCTTTCTAAGAACATTGGGAATTGTGCAAGTTTATATGAAGTTGGAATTTGCTGCTGTTTGGTGCTTGGAATTTGGGCGCCTACCTCCTGAGAGACCTTTGCAAAAGACTTCAATCAATTCGGAGGTGAAATGAGTGAGTTATGAGTATTTTACTGATTTCCAGTTTGCTGATATGAATTTCCAGAACTCAGGATTTTACATCAGATTTATAAGCTTCCTGTTTTAATCATATTTCTGTCATTGGAAAGCAAAGAACATTATTGGAATTCATTCTTATCTTCTTATCTCATTTCTCTATCATTGTAATTCATGTTTTTGCAGTCCTTTGAATTGTAAGGTTTTGATTAGTAGTACTAATCTAACCCATTATTATTGCTGCAACTACTTGATTAAATTCTAATTAATTACCCCTGGACGGTTTACCGCCAGTGCGGAGAAAGAATTTGTTATATCATTGTACCCACTTTCAAGTGGTGAATTCCCACAATTCTGTGGATGCCCGCCGCAGCGGATGAATTGTTTAAATTGTAATCTTTTCCCCCCACTGTTTGGTGGTAGTGTGGAAATGCTCATCATGGCTGGTTATCCGCCTATCAGTTTCTAGTTTTTCAATTCAACACTCCGTCATATGTTAGCACCTCGCCCTCAGTGGGATCTTGAGTGCACATTCTTGACGTTGAGTAATTTTCTTTCAAGTATTTTCATTTAGCTCCTCCGCCATATGACAACACCTATCCCTCATTGGGGTTGAGTGTGCATTCTTGGTGTGAGTTCATTTCAAGTTCAGTTTTCTATTTGGAGCTAACGCTAACCGAGTTGATTAAGTGCTGGTTATGTGTGTTAATTCATCGAAAAAATTGGTTAGCATATTTCATGCTACTTGAATTGTGTGTTGATTAGGAATCCTGGAAAAGTGGGTGTGGTCAATTACATCAAGAAAAAAATTAAAAGAGAAGCAAAACTTGCCATGGTTGAAGAATCAAGGAAGGAAGATGCAAAAGGATCTGTTTGTGGTTTGCAGCCCATGAGTAAGCAAATTGAAGAGAAAAATCAGTCAACTAGTGGTGAAGAAGACACATGCAAGGTGCACATTTTTGTTCAAAATTAAAGTGTGCTTGACGAAGATACCTTGGCAAATGAGGAGATTAAGTTAGAGTCCCAGAATACATCCCTAGACTTGCATGAGATGAAAAATGAAGATTGTTTGGGTACCAAGAACATAACAACAATCTTGAGTCCTAATAAGGATTCAACTAATGAAGATCTCAAGACAAATGGCTTCACAGAAGATGATGGAAGTACTGTTGTGTGGGATAAGCTCGTTGAAGAAGAGCAAGATGAAGAAGATACTAATGGTGTCTTTGAATTAGTTAATGATTATTACCATGGTGATGATGTTGGTGGTGATTCCGATGTGTTTATACCTCTTCTTGTTGAGGATTTGGTGGAAGATTATTCCCCTCTTGCTGCTGTTTAAACCTCTCAAGAGTTTTCACAAGATAAAATTTTGACAAGTAGCTAAGAAGACCTCTTTGGTATTCCTTGGGCTGCTAATGAAGAAATCAACAACATACTTATTCATGATGGGTTTGTTGATAAAAATGATAAAGTAATCAAAGCAGCCAGCTTTGATGACTCTTATTTCCAGTATGATGACGGTGGCAAAGGTAGTGTTGAGCTTGATCATCAAACTAAGCTCTTGGAGGAAGTTATTGGTGAAGATTTCGGTTTGAATGGAATGAGGAGTGATTCATTCAATGAGTCAACAATCCAAGAGGAGCATGAAGATCTTTTTCTTGTTGATCATTACAATCAACCCTTTTGCATTTGGGATCCTAGTGATATGGTACCAAGATATGTTAAAGAACCTGAATGGGATAAATTTCCCTTTGATCCTAATAAAGTTCAAAATCCATTTTATATTGCAAGTTATGAAGTCATTGGAGAAGACGTTGTCTTTGATGAAGAAGCTTGCGTGGCAAAACTCCATAAAGATTCCTTTGAGGTGGTTGCAGCTACTAAAGTAGAGTATGTTGCTACCAAGACTTTAAGAGCATCAATCAATAATGATTCATTGGTTGAATATATTGCTGTTGGGAAGGAAGTTGATTATGAGAATCAAGTCAAAGAAAAAAAATCAGAAAAGTTGATGTTTGATGAGCAAAACTTCTTTGTTGATTGTGATCATGGGCCTAAAAGAGCTGCAAGTTTTGATGGATAACTTAATGGTTTCAGAAGTGAAAATTGTTAAAGCATTATCAAGATTTGATAGCACACACAATTTTGTTGAAGAACTCTACTGGAAGTTTCAGTTTGAAGAGAGACAAAATGGAGTTCAAGGAGTCACTCTTTCCAAGTTGCAAACTATCAAAGAAGCATTGGAATCATTAAAGATAGATTATTTGCATTTGCTCTTAGATAGGGGTAATGTCATTAAGTTTGCAGAAGAGACCTATGATGCGTACCAAGAGAAGGAGAAAGAGGTTGATAGTCTTTTCCTTGATCTTACCTTAGCTCATCACTCTTTTTGCAAAGTAGAAAATCAATCACCGATTGTAGCCACACTTTAGGAACAAGAAGCTAATACAAGGATTATGGAGATCAAGCAAATTGTTGAAGGAATAAATGAACTCCATAATGATGAAACATTGCAAAATACCAAGGTGAACCCATATGTTGATAGTGATTGAAAAATGAATCAAGAGTGTGAACTCTTGAGTTGGGGGGAGACTTTGCCACAAGAAGGGATAGCTTGCAGCCATGAGCTAGATGTGATGACTGGTAATGTGTGTGGAATTCATCACGTTACATCAACAACTAATGATGGGCATCTTCAAGTTGAAGAAGATGTGCATGAATTCTATGAAGACACCAATGAAAGGGATGAAGGAAATATTGTTTCTATGATTGTGTACAACAATCCACCATCTTCACATGATTTGTTAAATTATGAGGTGATTGTCAATTTCTATGTGGATGGCATTGGTAAGAAGTTTTATGCTTTTGACATGCATAATTTTATAGTCAAGCATAAGATAATGTTGGTGTATCCATTCTATATGTCAAGCAACACTCTCTTGGGATGGATAGTAAATGAGCATTTAACGGTGTTCAAACTTGAACTGGCTAGTTTTCACTCAACATTACCATTGGAAGAGTACCACCTATCTTAAGATGGTTGATGAGGTGAGGTCTTGGAGAGATGCATCAAATTGTGGGAGAATTTTCAGACTTGGCCCTTTGGTTCTTAGATTGTGCATTGATGATTAGTGATTATTCTAAAATGCTGGTCTTGAAATGTTCAAACTTTGCATTGATGGTTGCAGCTGATTACATGGATTTGTGTGCACGAGTCTTTCACTATAGCTCTTGGAAATATGTTGGGAATTCTTCCCAATGTGTTGGAGTTTATTTTTGGTTGGGAATTCATGATTGGACTTCCCAACATGGCTTGATGGAGATAAGGATTTAATTTTCAGATTCTCTGATGCTGTCTCCATCTTCGCCAATCATTCAAAGGTTCTTTTTTTTCATCAACTGGTGAATTGGAGAGATATTTCAAACAAAGGATGGTTTAATGTTGGGTTAGGGTTTCTTGAGAAGATGTTTCCAGCCTTGGGCATGAGCAAGTGTGCTATTATAGATGCTGATTACCAGTGTTGCAGCAGCTGTTCAACTCCTGGCACGCTGATTTTCCTAAAATCAGGTTTTGAGTGGTTCACTTTAGATTTCTTGTGCAACTGGTATACTCATTTTTTCTTTTCACAATCTCTTATCAATGATGGTTTTTGGTCCAAAAGGTGGGAAATGATGTTTTATAGTGATATGAGAATGCTCACACTAACATGTCTTGGGAGTTGGATTGGAAGACAATGTTTAGTTTAGGCTCCCTTGTTTTTGAAACTTTCATGGATAGACTTTAGTGGTTCACCAAAGAAGTCAATATTTTCTTGAGTGTGCATTTGGAGTTGTTTGGCACTTGGGAATGTGTTTTGAATTTCTTCAGTGGCGTGGTGGATCGTTCTTGGTCAGGTATCCTTGTTTGGCATCCTCGATGTGAAATGAAAAATCTTTTGGGGTATGGTAGGAAGGTTCTTTGGAGGGATAAGGATCAAAATCTCAGAAATAATGGTGTTGTTCCCTTCTTTACCAGCCACTTGATGGATCCATTTATTCATCAACAAATGGATTGGAGAGAAATTCTGAGCAAAGAACGGTACTTTTTTGTAATGAAATCTTCAGAGAGACTGTTTTTAGTTGTGGATATGAGCAGATGTAATATTTTGGATTTTGATTTTCAGTTTTGCAGCAGCTGTTTATTTTCTTAGATGCTGATTTTTCCTTAAATCAAATCTCAAGTTGACCATTTCTGACTTGTTCGGCAGCTGGTGCATTCGTTTTTAGACTTTCCAATCTCTTGTTAGCAATGAATTTTGGCCTCTAATGGGAGGAATGAGGTTTTGTAGTGATTTGGATCAGATTTGGATGGTGTTTGAGTTCCTTTCCGGTGGTTTTGTCTGTACAAGTTCTTGCACTAGTGTTTGGGGCAAAGAACCTTTGCTTGTTTGGGTTCAACTTTTTGAGTCTTTTGGGAAGAGATTGGTGGAAGTTTTCAGAAAGCTTCTTGATTATGTCAGAGTTACTCAAAGGAGGCATTATTCTTCCTTGAGGAGTTTTGATGATGCAACTGTTATGACCATGCAAAGAGCTGTTTATTCCTTTACAAATAGCTATGATGGAGTCACATTTGTTGTTGTGATTCGGTTTGATGCTTTGAGGAATTATGTTGATGAGAATATTTTTGAGTTGCTTAGATTATTCTTCATTGTTCTCAGAATGTTGATTGACATTGACATTGCAAATGTTAATTCCTTAGAGTTTATTGGGCATGAGACGTTGCTAGATTCTGATTCAAACCCTTCCATGTTGTTCAGCTTGAATTTCAGGCATGTTATCACTTTGAGGTTGCAGGATTGGTTTGTGCAGTTATGGTGCAATGCTTTCATTTTTATGATCAGAGTGGAGCAACATCAGCATGGTGGGAATTTTCAGAGATGGACTTTGGACCCTGAGATCCTATATTTTTTGGTGGGATCAGTTTGGAGTGTCATGGCATTGCTTGAGGACAAGCAATTTTTGGGAAGGGCGGACTGTAATGTCCCCATTTTGGCCATACACTTCATTTGGTTAGCCTAATTCCAGAAATCCATAGGCTACTCAGATGTGCGAATTTAGGGTTTCCTTTTTCAATAAGTATTGCTTCCAACCTAGTTCAGCTTTCTGTTGGTTTTAAGATGAACTTACTATCTTTGGCATTGGCTATTTTTAGTAAGTCTTGTTTTGGCAGTGGTCCAGTTGGCAGCTCTTCAGTAAGTTTCCTTTTCAGTTGGAGCAGTTGTTTGGTTTTGATTCTGGCTTGTTGGAGTAGTTGTTTGGTTTTGATTCTGGCTTTTTGAAGCAATTTTTGGAGAAATCATTTAATTAAAGGCAATTAATGTTATGTTTTAATATTGACCCCTTGGCCTAATGAGATGACTTGAAGTTGTGTTAAAAAGGTGGTCATAAAGGGTGGACGCCTCATAAAGGAAATATTTGATATTTCATAAAGTCTTTAATGCCTTGGAGTTTGGATGCCAAAAGGTGATGAAATAAAGTGATTTCCTATTAAAAAAATATATATGTTTCAAAAAGGGAACTTTTGGCATCCCTTTCTTGGAGGAGTTTTGGGAATTTGAGAAGTCACCTTTTTTTCTATAAAAGAGAAGTTTTGCTCTAGCTTTCTTCATCCATGAACTTATGCTATTGTTATGCTATCGAAATGACAACTTGATTTCTACTTCGAGGGATGCATACCTCCTAGTTCCAATCCAATTTCGTGTTTGAAATATAACGCCTAGTTGGTTTTCAGGCTGCTTCTCAATCAGACTAGTAGATTGTGCTTCAAAATTGTTGAATTTTGGTGAGAATTTCAATTTTAATGTTGCTGGTGTATACACAGCTGAAGGTGTTTTTCATTTACAGCTTTTGGTGTGAATTTATTTTGGTTATGGGTATTTGATCATTGCAATTCTATGATAATGGCGACCATATTTGGAGGTTTTCAGATTTTAATTCCAAGTTTTTGATTTTTCCAAGAGAAATTGCCCCTCAAGAGGGCCGTACCATCTTTAAATGCTTTGGGATTCGTGCAAGAATAATACCTTGAGTTTTGATGCAGTTTTGTGGTCTGATTTTGGGTGCTAACCTCCTAGAAAGCATCTACTTTTGATTTCATTCAATTAGGAGTTAAGTTGATAAAGTTACGAGCATTTCCTTGATTAACAGGTTGCTGGTTTACAGTTTTAGTTTGCTGGTTTTTATTATCAGACTTCAATAAGATCAGATTTTGGCTTCAATTTTCAGTCTTTGAGAGTTTATGAGCTTGATAGATTCATCCTTCACATATTTGCATTCTTTCATCTATTGTAACACTTGTAATTTGCAGTTTTTCCTAATTGTAAGGTTGAGAATTAGTAGTACTAATCCAACCATTTATTTACTGCATTACTTGTGATTTTCTAATGCAAATATTATAACCCTTGGATGGTTTACCGCGAGTGTGGAGGAATTTCTCTCATGGCTGGATCACTGCCTCTTTCTGTTTCTAGTTGTATTTACTTCCAGCTATAATTTAGTTACTCCACCATATACTAGCACCTCGCCTGCAAAAGGATCTTGTGTGCACATTCTTGGCGTTGAGAGTATTTCATTTGGTTCTATTTTGAGGCTAATGCTAATCCCTTGGCATAGTGTTGGCTTGTGCTGTGGTAATTCAAGAAAAAAATTGGTTGGCATATTTCACCCAACTACGAAGCTCACACTTACTCGAAATTCTTCCTACTCGAAGAATACTCAAACTTGCACGAAGTACCTAGCAACCTGGAAACAAAAGCAAGAGGGAATCCCATTGCAAGCCTGATGTATCTTCATGCATTTCTAATAGGAACATGCAATGTCCCACTATTTGGATATTGCAGAGAAACATGTAAATAAATTTGCTAGGTGAATTTCATCTATTTCAATGAACACGTGGCTTTTGTCAAAGCACTAGAAGTAACCGATAAATCCCGAAAAGAGGATCACCCTTCTCTGTTAGTCTGTATTCGACACCCTAACCCGGAAGGTAAACCCAATACAGATATAGAAGACAATAACATGCATAATGATCATAAAATAAATAATTGTGCTTTCCTTTCATGCAAGTGTTCAATTGTACATATTTCATTGTTTCAATTTACATGCCTAATAACAACAAAATAAATCTTTGACATGCAATTCTTTTCTTTTACATGCAACTAGGTTTTAACATGCCTTTTAATCTTTTAGTGTCTTCTCTCTACTGCGTTCAATGATTAGGGTTCATGTATTATTGTTCTTATGTCATGCATCACTAAAGGTAAATGCATAGCAACAAAAATCTTTTGGGGAAAAAATCGACAAACCAAAAGTATAAGATTTTTGTTGCTATGCATTTACCTTTAGTGATGCATGACATAAATCGACAAACCAAAAGTATAAGATTTTTTCAAAAAGTTGGGAAAAAATTGAATTTTTTTTGTATTAATAATAGTAAATCAAAACAATTACATGTTTCTGCCATAGCAACATTCAACACATAGTAAGCAGTTTTTAACTACCTTCCATAGTTTATGTCAAGAGTATTTTATAGCTACTGTCACTAGATATATACAAAATCAGTGAGGAATTACAAGTATCACTGGTATACGGAATATACAACTTGTATATGATGAGAAGGTTGTTGGTCTATACAAAATATTACATATAGCCATCTTAATCTATAAACAGTTTGAAATAAACTAGCTAAAGATTAAACATTGTGGCCTTCAGAGTCCTCTATATTAGGTCTGACATCCCCTAGATGGCATCCTTGTTCCCTTGGAGTCATGTAGGGTGTGATTTCCTGGGTTTTTTTGCATTCAAATCTGTATTGTTAAATGCTCTCTGGAATTCATTCAAGGCCCTTAAAAATGCTTGAACCTCCTCATGGTTGCGGTGATGTGCATGCCCACACCTCACCTTCTCTTTGTTGATTATCATTGAGCCCTCCTTGACAGCCTCCAGAGCTTGGTCATTAAATCACCAAATCGATAGTAACCTACAAAATGATGTTAAGAAATGTGAGTCTTTTGGAAGACTCAGTAAGCAACCTCCTAGTACCTTTAAATTTATCCTCATTCCTTGCTCTCCAGATGTGCCATAAGATTTCAGCAGACATATAGTCCCAAAAAAGTTTATAATCTTTATTTTGCTTCATATCATTGATTATCACTTTATTCCATATAAATCTATCATCTTTATCCCAAATACAAAGTTCATTACAAAAGATTTTCCAAATTTCTTTTGCATAAAAGCAATAAAAAAAAAATACCTGATAGTTTCAAGAGTTCTACAAATGCTACACATACCCACATCATTATAATTTTTCTTGAAAGGAACTTTATGCAGAGTGATTAGCCATCTAAACCAAGCCTTCTTGGGCTCCTCGACATTATGCCATATAGTATTGAAAACCTTTTGCCACTGATTATCAGGAAGGGATACATTCCAACATTTATTAAGATGATTAGTGATAGAAATATCATTAGTTAGTGTTTTATAAATTGTTTTAGCTTTTATTTCAAGGAGGGCAAAGCCATCTTTCCAAATGAGGTCCTTGGATAACTCAAGTTCCTTATCAATGCATATGTGGAAGATGACCCCTTTATAGGCCTCTTAAAGGGTGCTATAATTTCTCAAACTTGAATTTGGTAGATTGAACTCAAAAGCCAAGCTGTTCCAAATTGTGATTTAGCCATTAGGCAAAGGTAGAGGATGCCCTTTTGGGCCCACTTCTTAGTAGAGCACCCTTGTAGGAGAGCAAGGGGCTTAGATTTGTGCTCTAGGTTCCACCAGATGGAGCTATAGGCTTGACAACTATTATTGTTGAATAAGGACATTTTACCATTACTTATCATCACATTATTCTTAACTAACTCCCAAGCTTTCCACAAACTTTTGAAGACCAAGGAGCCAACTGGAACCATAGGGTGTATGCTAATGAGAATATCACTAATAGGCAGCATTTTCCAAGCCTTAGTTTGTTTGGGGGTGGAGAGTTGTATGTTGTTCCTTATTAGAACCTTCTAAGGTTCATTGCCAACCAAGGCCTTTACAACCCATTTGGCTACAAGGGCAATACCATGTAGCCTTAGATCCTTCAAACCAATACCACCTTGCATTTTATCAATGCAACACCATTCCCATTTAATCAAATGCTTTTTCTTTTTTCCTTTCCCATTTGACCAGAGGAAATTCCTATTCTTTTTTGAATTTTGTTGACCTAATAGCTGCTGAAGAACCATACCGAAGCAAAGTATATGTTGTAAGAAGAGAGGACTTTTTGGCATACTTGAATTCTGCCAACCAGTGATAGATACTGCTTCTTCCAACCTTCGATCTTATTTTCAAGTTTTTCCCTGATCCATAACCACATTTCTTTTAGATTAGGATTGACATCAAATGGGATCCCAAGATTCTAACTTGTTTATTGGAGCCACCCCATTGGAACTCATAGTTCTTGATCCACTTAGGTGGGGATTCTTGCCATCCAAGGAGAATTGATGTGGCAATTGAGATTTTTGCACCCGATGCCTAGTAGAATAGTGTTAACTTTTCCATCAATGAGCGCATATTGTCTTCTTCAAGCTCCAAGAAGATGGCTATGTCATCAACAAATTGAATGTTTAAAACCTCACTTTGGTTTGGGAGTCTTATACCTTTGACGTTAGGTGTCATAATGTGCTCCCTTAATAAATAGTGAAGAGCATATGAGGCAATAACAAATAGGACTGGTGCCAATGGATATCCTTGCCTAATAGATCTTTCAAGGCTAAACTCCTCTGAGAGTCCCCCATTCACGTTCATCTGTGCTACAACATATTTTAAGAGGGTATCAAGCATTTTGCAAAATTCATTGGGAAAGCCAAAGGCTTCCAAGGTGGTCCTTAGGAAGACCCATTCAATCCTATCATATGCTTTTTCAAAATCTAGTAGGAACATGACAACACTCTGATTGGAGTTCCTTTCCCATTCCATAGACTCCCAACTTGTAATTATATTTTCTAATATGTATCTCCCCTTAATGAATCCAGTCTGAGTGTTGTTAATGAATTTTGGGAGAATATTAACAAGTCTTAAGGCAATCACCTTGGCAAGAATCTTGTAGGTAATTGGTCTCCAAATCTTGATTAGAGTCTTATCTCCACCTTTTGGAAGAAGCTTAATAATGCCTTTGTTTATATTTTTCCCCAAGGAGCCTTTATCCAATGCTTCCAGATAAACTTGCAATAGATCTTTTTTGACCCAATTTGTGAAGGTTTTATAGAATTCTATAGGTAGTCCATCACTCCCAAGGGACTTATCATTACTCATTGAGAGGATGGCGCTCTTAATTTCCCCTTCAGTTATGACTGCAGCTAATCTTGAAGCGTCCTCCCCAAAGAATTTTTGGGGAATAATACCTTTAATGAAATTCCTTTCATTGTGGCTACTTTCGCCACTACTCTTATGTTGGCGTTTCAATTTGCACCTCTGGAATGCGGATTAAAAACAAATAGCTATGCACAGATAGACTGCTCTTCGAATTAGGAGGGGAAGCTCCCTCTTTGCTGATGTTGCTTAAAGAAAGTAAACTAAAACTAATTTTCCAATCTTTTTGTTCAGCTAAGAGCAAAAGGTTGTAAAACTCAAGCGCTGTAGTTGAGATTTTCTCTTTTGATTTTCAACTAAGATTAAGCCTACTTTAATGACGTTTCTAACCACTCAAGTAAACGCAGAGCTTGAGAGTTAGAAATGAACAAGGAATGATTCTTTGACTTAAATACTTAAACAAACTTTCTTCCAATGCACATCTACTATACTTTCAATGTAGCTGAAATAAAGATCATATAAGCAAAACATATAAAACGGAAACCTGAGATAGTAGATCAAAGCGAATGAGGCATAAGATTTCCTTTTCTCTAATTTCAAGTAACAAAGATTACACTTCTGGGACAGCAGGATTGTAGCAAAATAGGCTTACAGTTTAGCGATCAAACCAAAACACATTGACACAAGTAACACATGAACTAAACAATAACTTGCTGCTAAAAGAGGCATATAAGCTTGCTCTTACACTAAGTGAACAATACTGAATAACAATTAGAAGGCACTAGTAGGCTCAGTGTTTTGTTATCACAAGCACGGTTACAGAAAGATGGGCAAGGCTTCCCTTATTTATTCACAAGCAGAGGAGTAGGGAACCCTAAAATCTCGTTGCTTTTACAACTAAAACTTGCCAACATGCAAGCTTTATTTCTTAAACTAAAACAAGATAAGCATCTAACAACTTATGAAAGCAAAAAAACAAGGAAAGTGCCAACTATTACAACTTGTTTGCTTTCTCCTTCAAAGAATGGATAAACATGAGCCAAGAATAGAAAGAAAGCTCGAGATAAGAATGGGAAGAAAGCTAGGAGAAAGCTGTTGCTTTAAATCTCAACCACACCTGCCAAAAGGTTGCAAATTATATCTCTATCAGGAGTATCAATACTATCTATAGCAAAATTCCGCTTTTCTAGGATCTCTTCACCTTCTGCAATTTAACTTAGAGAATCTTTCACATCTTCAGCTACTTTATCGAATCTTGCTAATTTCGGCGGCTTTGCAACTGGAGTGATGACCTTTTATAAATATATCCTCTTGCTTTAGCATATCTTTCGCAACTTTTATGCTTCTAACACTTCTCCTGATTTTTCAATGGAAGAGAATTGCACAACTCTTTTCTAATACTTGTCCTTTTACACATAGCACACCTTTTCATGTTTTTCGACCAAGATGATGTTTTCTGCCCATGGTGTTATTGAAAAGCACTTCTCAAGCACACAACTCGAACACTGGATTTATATGATGCAAGTTAGTTTCAACAGTTTTGATGAAATCATGATACAACACTGACTTGGCTTTGAATTCGATGGGAGAGTACTCTATGCTGAAAAAATTGAAGATTGACTGTAAACTCGAGTATGCTCGGACAAGTTCTACAAAAATTCTAAATTTAGCTTTGCTGATTTTTCTTCTTCAAACGGGCAGATTTTTCAAAAATAATTTGAGATATGGGTTTGTGTAGAATCTCGTTGCAAAGAGACCTAGATCATCTGATTTTGAAAATTGTTGATGGCTGGTTGAAAAAGTAGAAACCCTAAAATTTGAATTTTTTCTGGAAAAGGCTAAGAGCTGGGTTTTGTGCAGAAATATGTTTTGTATGGACCCAGTTGATCAGATTTTGAAAATATTGAAGATTTCTTCGACATGCATGAAAAAAGCAGGTTCTTGAAAGTTGAATTTTTTTCCAAAGTTGTTGAGAATCATGAACCAAGCTGACCTAGATTGCTGAAAATTGAAAAAGATGACCCCCTTCTTTTGAAAATTGATGCCCTAGAAAAATAAAGCATGAAAAAGGAAGCCTTTGTGTGAGCTGATCAGGAAAATATGAAGAATTCTGAAAAATCTCCAATTTTTAGCCTTCGAATCTTGAAATGAATAAAATTTTATGTTTCTTCTCTTGCCTTGGATGCCACCTGTAAAAATTGTGAAGAATGAATGCAAAGGCATTCTTTAAATAAGTTTTTAGGTTTGAAAACTATTTTATTCTCTAGCTTTAAAACTTCTTGAAGTGAATCTTGAGTAGGTTCATTGAATGTGGACACTTTTCAGAAAGTTTCATGATGAAAACTTGAAAATTTGACTAAGGCATTGAGCCTTGGGCGCCCTTCTTGTCTAGAGGTATTTTTCCTCCCCAGACTTGGCCAATTTTCTAACAATTCCAACTTTTGCTTGAGTTTTGACCCCAGTTTGATCTTGATTTCTGGACGTTAGATTGATCCCGTGAATTGGCTAATGGTTTTGTTGCGGAGCTTGATTGAATCTGAAGAGATTATCTTGGAGGCAACTTTTGATAAAAACAATATTTGATCCCTCAAAAAGCTGGGCGCCCCTAGCAACTTGAGGCACCCAACTCATCCAGAGTAAGCAATTTTTTGACATTTTTCAATTTTTGTGTTTTCCTTGATCTTCAAATGAATTCTCTTTTTTGGATGTTCAAGAGGTCCAATGAACTGATGACTGAACTCGTTGGATAGCCTGGACAATTCTGAGGGGGGTCTCCTGGGAGTGTTATCTCTTGAAAATTGATTTCAGGGCCTCAAATCCTTGGGCACCCCTAGCTACCTGGGGCACCCAACTCATCCAAAGTTTGGATATTTCTTGAGATTTTCATTTTGCACAATTTCATCCCTTCGTTCCATCTTCGATATTTGGTGACAGACAACTCTGATGGATTTGTTGATGGTTCTGTTGGAGAGTTGCTTCAAACCTGAAGATAATCTATTGGAGGTGTCAAACCCTAATTCACTCATTTAGGCACTCAAAAGCTTGGGCACCCTTGGCTACTTGGGGCGCCGATGATCTCCAAACTTAGATTTTTTTTCTTGATTTTTAACTTTCAGACTTGTACCTCATGTTGTGTTCTCCATTCGATCTGAATTTTTCAGTAGTTGACGAGTTTGATGATTAGGCTAAGATATTCACTAGAAAATTGGCATAATTCTTGAGACAGTGACTGATCTGGAAAACCCTAATTGCTGGATTTGGTGGCTCAAATCCCTAAACTCCCTTGGCTAACTGGGACACCCAAAGTTTCCAAAGTTTATTTTTTGATATTTTCATGGTTTGCAATTTGCCACTTCGTCAAGACTCCTCCGATCGATCTGAGATTTCGGCTGACTGGTTGATCTAATGATCTTGCTGATAGATCCACTGTGGAGCTAGGAAGATTTTGAATAGGATGTCTTGGAGGCACAAAACCCTAACTTTGACATTTGATGCCTTGAAATCACGGGTGCCCTTGGCTAGCTAGGGCCCCTATAGTTTCCAGAGAGTTTTTAATTTCTCATTTTTCACTTTCTCCCTTGTTCCTTGTTCACCACTTCATGCTTTGACTTCCGAGATGGAAAAATGACTAAGGTATAGAATCTTGGGCGCCTAGACTGAACTGGGGCGCTTGAACTTTCTAGACTTACATAAAATTTTGCAATTTTCAAGATTCTCCATCTTCCATTCTTCCTTCTTTGTTCCTCGATCATCTGTTGCAGTTTCTTGATCTATGCAATGCTTCAAACTTTGAATCTGACACCTTGTAGTCGAGGAACCTCCATTAATGGCCTTGGAGCTCCTGAAACAGCTTTTGAAAAAGCAAAATAGACCCACTAGGGAAAAATTGATCTTTTGACGATTCTGACTGGACTAGCTTGAGGAGGAAGTATTTTTAGCCAATCAAAATCAGTTTGAACCCTGGAAGCCACACTTTCTATTTTTAGAAAATTTTGCCAACATCCATTTGAGAAGAAACCTAGAAAAACCTAGAAAAAAGTTCTATTTTTAGAAAGTCTCTAAAAATAGGAATTTTCTAAAATTTAGGGCCAAAAAATTGGGATCTGGGTTTTGTAGACTTGGTCGCTTTGAGCAGACCCAGATCCTCAGATTTTGAAAATTTTGAGTTTTTGACCCTCATGCAAGACATGCAAATTCCCAATTTTGACCTTTTTGACAATTTTAACATGACTTTTTAACCATTTCTTCAAAATGCTTAAGTGTAGCAAAATTTTTAATTTGGGGTACATCTTAGAAAAGAAGAGTTTTTTAAAGTAATCTTGGAGTTGATGCAGAATGTCTTCTTGCGAGGTGAAGGTATTTCCTTCCTCGCATATTTGTTCAATTTGTTTTTTAAAGCTTTTTTCCTTTAAGTACCTAAAGAAGAATTTAGACCCTTTATCACCACAACTTAGCCAATTAAGCTTAGCCCTTACTTTAAGCCCTTGGATTTTGTGAGTCTGAATCTTCCTTAACTTGTTTTTGGCAAGGATAAGTTCCTCACACAGAGCCTCATCATTCAGGATTGATTGGATCTTAGATTTTGCTAAGAGCATCTTGTCATGCAGCTCTAATTCTTCTTTCCTTGCTTTTTTCTTCCCTATAGTCTAGAAGAGTTTTGTCCAGCTAAGGACATTTTGCTCCCACCTTTGAATGGATGATGTTTACAGTGGTTTTTATGGTGTGGTGGTCTGACAAAGTGTAGAGGTAGACAAAAATTTTGACCCCATCACTATTAGGAGTAAAAGTTGAAATCTTTATTGGCATATATCCTATCCAATCTGCAATACATCCTCTTGCCACCTTTTTAGGAGTTGCACCATGTAAACCAAACACCTTTGCAATGTAATGTCCCCATTTTCGTGAGCATCAGAGTTCGTAAGGATTAGCCTATCATTTGACCCTCGTAGGCTAACAATTATAGATAGAGGGTCTCGTGCGGTAGTTACTTAGTGATTAGAGACATTACTCTTCAGCTGGATTCAGGTTTTGGCCTTTGCACAGGTTATTTGACTCAGATTGGCACACTTACTATTTATAGTAAGTTACTATTTTGGGAGAGTCAGGGTTCCTATTAATAGAAAGACACCTGAGTAGAGCATATTGGCAGTGTCGACCTTGATTGGGCCTTTGCAGCTGTTTCTAGACTCAGTTTCACATATTTACTATTTATAGTAAGTCACTGTTTAGGGTTTCTATTTTTAGACGGGCATCCAATCACATGGAGAACAGGGAGAGTCGAATCTTGGCTCAAACAGCTTAGCAATCAGACAAGTACATCAAGAGATATTAAAGTTTAAGTGACTTAAGTGATTTATTTAATATTTTAATATTATTATAAAGTTATAAAGTAACTTTATAATAATAAAGTCACTTTAATATAATAAAGTGTGTTAAGTGAATAATTTAATGTGGGAATAAATCTTCTATCCTACATTGGCTAGGAAGGTGTTTCAGCTCTCCTAAGGAAAGAATAAAAAGAGAGGTAAGAGCTCATTCTCATCATCCAGTTGATTATTATTTTGATTGATTTTTATTGTGGAGCCTAGGGCTTTCGCAGTTTTCTTCTTTGATCATAAGAAACAAAAACTTCCTATTGATAGCATAACTGAGGGAGTGAAAGATCTCTTGAAGGGTTGCAAATTGAGGAGAGGATAATTCCGTCCTTTCATTTTTGCAAATTGGTTAAGTTTTCTACAAGGGTTTGAAGTTTATTGTTGAAGAACATTTATAGTTGGCTTTGTATCATCCCTCTTGGGCACGTGGGAATCATTTAGGGCATATTGGAGAAGATTTGTTAAGGGTTTGAAAGAATTCAATGAAGAAATTCTAAGTTTATTACTTGCAGATCAGAATTAGTGTTGGTGCTACAGTGACGTGAATAGTACCCGCGCTACAGTGACATGAACAGTACCTGTGAATACTAATTGCTACAGTACCGCGCTACAGTGATTTGAACCAATATTGTATTGAAATTGGCAAGGGTTTCATATATCTACTGCTATAATCTGGGTTGTTATTAATATTTAATTTATCCAAGGGTTTATCCAAGCTGGACGTAGATATATGCAGAGGTTTCAGCCTTCAGTTAAGTTGTTGTGCACCTTTCAGACCATCGTGCATTTCCAGGTCTGAACCATACTTGTATTTAACTTGCTTTTGGTTTGTTGCTGATCAAACTTTCAGTAATTTATAAATTCTGTATTGCTGAAGTAATTTTCTGAGCATAAACATTGTAATCTGCCATTCAATATTGGCTTATTTGAAGTATGTTGAGACTATTGAATACATCTGAAAGGTGTCTTTATATCAGTCAAATAAAAAGGATTTGAGGAGCACGTTGTTTATCAGATTTAGTGTAAGCATCTTATGTTGAATCTCTGTTTGAGCATCAAAACTCAAGTAAAACAGTTCTCTTCTATCATTTAATGAGCTGCCATAAATCTGTAGCTTTACATTTTCATGTATACCTCTGTATGACATACCAGTGGGGTGAAATTAAGCTTAGCTTTGAAATCCATTTGTGCACTCATTATGTTACTGTGAGAGTTATGCTTTTTAGAACGTCATATGTTTGACAAAATGTCCTATCTATCAAACTGAAATTAATCAAACAAAATTGGAATAGAGATTGTCCCATTTGGAGTGGGACATCACAGACAGCGAGATAAGACTTAGCATGACAACTGTTTGACAAAAATTACAAGGGCAGCAAGTGAAGAGTTTTTGAGTCTTATTTGGCTAGGCTCTTTACATGCAATCCTTCTTACTATCTTCCATTGGGTCAATCAAGTTCAACTTGGCCTTCATCCTTTGCCAATAGGACATTTCACTCCCCTTCCAACACATGTCAAGACCACACCACTTGTCTTCTAGATGTTCTACCATGTTGATGTCCCCCCTACTATCCAGGGGACATCAGGTAGGCTCATTAACCATTACCTCATGCTTATTCTATCTTTGTGACCATTCAGAGCATAAACAGAGCATATGCCAACTTTGCATTCCCCTTTTTCATGGGTGATCTAAACAACACTATTACAAGGGGATGTACCTTGGTTAGATACATGTTGAGTCCATTTATTGGAGAGAAGGATAGCAACACCGCCCATCCCCTTATCATGCAAGGTGGAAAAATGTGAAGACCCATTCGAGATGAAATTTAAATTGGTATCCAGTGTGAAACCAGTGGCTTTTGTCTCTTGGAGGAGTACAATATCCTTTTATTTCACTAAACTGAAAAATCTCCTAACAATGTATTTTTTGTTAGGGGACTCAAGTCCCCGGATGTTCCATGAAATGCAATTAAAGTTCATCTTCATTGTTTGTAGGAGTTTCTTCTAGATAACCCTTGAAGTGATCAAAACATTTTGGCAAATTTTCTTCCACTTCAATCTTCTTGGAGATAGGCTTTTGTAACACAATGCTTGATTTTTTCCTCTTGGTTTTAGCAAGCTGAAATCCTCCCCTGCCCACAACCAAGGACTTCCCATATTTCCTGGTTCTGCCGGGACTAGCTTTGGCCTAAGGAGTTTGCACAGGCTGCTTATTAGTGATATTCTCATTAACAATGCATCCTACATTTTCAGAGGGTTCCAAGTGATCTTTGCTACTTTCTTTATTATCCTTAGTCTCCTTGGTTAGTCGGGGCTTATTAGTCACAAATTTATTATTCTCCTCTTGAATGGAAATGCCACTACAATCAAGTTTATCAGTCGAGTATTCAGATAGCTCTATATTTTTGAGATTTTCGGTATTATACTTATCTTGACCCTCAATTTCAGACTCCTGAAGATGGGTGGATGAGGAGCTGCGGTTGGGGATCAAAATAGCAGCATCCTCTGGTGCGGGGGCTTCAACATCTTTAGACCTATTGCTGTGGTTGCCATTCGTTCCGTTCTCCAAATTAACGGTCTCTTTAAAATTCCTTGATTTGTCTAACAAAATACCATTGGATTGTGGAACACAAAATCCGGGGTGATTAGTTTCAATTTCAGAGACAAGATCCCCCACCAGGGATCCTATCTTCTTATCCCCGACATTAGGACCCCCATCCACCATGTTAGGAGTCTGTTTATTGATTTCAATTTGGAAGTTATTAGTGCCTTTCTTGAAACTATACTTCGACACTTAGGGAGTGGTCTTGCTGTTACCAGATAAATTAAGATAATTTTCCTCAATTCTTTCTTTAATTTTTGTTGGCGTTTCAATTCACACCTCTAGAATGTGGATTAGAAACAGACAACTATGCACAGATTAATTGCTCTTCGAATTAGGAGGGGAAGCTCCCTCTTTGCTGATGTTTCTTAAAGAAAGGAAACAAAAACTAATTGCCAATCTTTTTGTTGAGCTAAGAGCATAAATTTATAAAACTCTAGCGCCGTAGTTGAGATTTTCTCTTTTTGAATTTCAACTACGACTAAGCGTACTCTAATGACACTTTTAACAACTCAAGTAAACTCAGAGCTTGAGAGTTAAAAGTAAACAAGGAATGATTCTTTGACACAAAACTCACATAAACTCACTCTCAACATACACCTTAAGACGCATTGTACTTTTAGATGCAAGCTGAAATAAAGATCATATAAGCGTAACACATAAAACTAAAACTTGAGACAATAGATCAAAGCAACAAAGTAGGCATAAGATTTCCTTTCTCAAATTTCAAATAACAAAGATTACACTTCTGGGACAGCAGGATTATAGCAATAACAGGCTTACAGTTTTGCGATCAACCATAATACATTGACACAAGTAACACATGAACTGAACAATATCTTGCAACAAAGGTAGGCATACAATCTTGCTCTTACACTAGGTGAACTGACACTGAATAACAACTTGCAGGAAAAAGTAGGCTCAGCAGTTTGCTGTCATAATAACCATTAAAGAAAAATGGGCAAGGCTGCCCTTTTTTATGCACAAGCAGAGGAGTAGGGAACCCTAAAATCTCCTTGTTTTTACAACCAAGACTTGCCAACATGCAAGCTTTATTTCTAAAATTAAAACAAAATAACTATCTAACAACCTATGAAAGAAATAAACAAGGAAAGTGCCAACTATTACAACTTGATATTTCTCCTTCATGAAGAATGGATAAGAATGAGACAAGAATAGAAAGAGAGCTCGGAAAAAACGTTGAGTTAACTGCTGTTTTTGAATTCTATTCTCGGAAAATATCGCTGCCCAAAAGAGGTGACTCATTTAGGAAACTCAATTCGCCAAAAAGCTGGTTTGTTCTTGATTTCAAGTGGAGAGTGCTGCATGCTGAAAATCTTGATTTTTGAGTGTAAACTCGACTAGGCTCAAAAACTTTTTGCACAAACTGCTGAAAATTGAAGGCTGATTTCTCTTGAAAAAGCAGTTTTTCCAAAAAGAAGTTGGGACCTGGATTTTGTAGAGAATCTCGTTCCGGAGAAACCCAATTGATCAAATTTCGAAAAAGCTAAGGATTTCCCGAAAAAGCGTGGAAAAAGCAGATTCTTGAAAACTTAAAATTTTCCAAAGTTGAAGAGAATCAAGAACTAAGTGGACCCAAATGAATGAATTTTGAAAAAGATGACCCCCTTCCTTTGAAAAATGATGCCCTGGAAGAATAAAACATGGAAAAGTGAGCCTATGTGCTTGCCAATCCCCAATCCTTGAAGCAAACTGAAAAAGCACTACGTTTAAGCCTCCATATCTTGAAAAACAAAATATTGTATGATTTCTCCTCTAGATGCCAAACTGTAAAAAGTTAATAATGAAATCCAAAGCCTTCTTTTATAGATTTTAAGGATAAAAAAACGCTTTTATTCTCCAACTTTAAATCTTTTGGAGCCAATCTAGAGCAAGTTCGTCGAATGTGGATGCTGTTTTGATGATGTATGATAAAAATT
The DNA here is from genome assembly GCA_007258455.2 of Sequoia sempervirens. Taxonomy (NCBI): domain Eukaryota; kingdom Viridiplantae; phylum Streptophyta; class Pinopsida; order Cupressales; family Cupressaceae; genus Sequoia; species Sequoia sempervirens. The sequence continues at coordinate 127,773 of VDFB02337343.1, forward strand.
GAATTTTTTTTAAGGCATTGAGCCTTCAACACCCTCCTTGACAAGGAGCACTTTTCCTTAGTAGACTTAGCCAATTTTCTGACATTTTGAACTTTTTGCTTGATAATATGCCGTCAGTTTGATCTTCTTTTCGGCCACTTGGTGGATCCTATGAATTGGCTGATGGTCTCGTTGCAGAGCCTGTCCGAATTGGAGAAGATTGTTCTGGAGGAAATGTCTGCTAAAAACATCATTTGAACCCCCAAAATCATGGGCGCCCTTGGCTAGTTGGGGCGCCCATGGCTCCCAGTGTTGGCCATTTTTCTGTTGTTCTTCAATATTTGTGTTTTCTATCCTTCGGATGAATTCTCTGTTGATTTTTTTGGAAATGTTGTCATTGATATCAAAGATGGACAAGGTCATCATGCCAAATGTGGAAATTGATGGAAAATATTGTCATTGTCAAATGCAAAGAAAGATGCATCCATTACATCTTACTGTCAAAGAGATTGAGGAATTGTTGACTAAATTAGAGATATGGGTATGATTGAATTATCGATTTAAACATAATGTTGAAGTATATGGAAAATAAAATAAAGACTATAATGATTATCCTGATCTTTATCTCATGCTGGCCAATTTCATGTATGAAAGAAGAAAACATCAAGCATAGTATATTAATCATCCAAGACCATATATAGTGCAGTGATGATATACACAGAAAGTTGACTTCATATTAACATACGTTGCTGGCCAACCTGTCATACAAAAAGAAGTCGATTTGATGCTAATCACTATTAAATTAAAATGAAAAAAATTCTTTGAGCCAACTCCATTCATGAGAGAAGCGCTTCACACAAAGAGACAAAAATATTATGAAAAGGTACAACAAAAAGACAAAAACATCATGAAAAGGTATCGACTCTTCATGAAGGGGTAATAAGACAAAAGTCACAAAAGGACGATTTATGAGTAAAGACAAAACTTTTGTCAAGACAGCGATTACTAAACACATGAATGCCAAAAAGTGCGATTACTAAAGAGACACGATTCAAAATTTTAAAGAAATACATTTTTTGAAGTAGTGCGATTGAGCTTTGAAAAATAGCACGATGTTATTCAGACTTGTTTATAAAAAGTGATCATTAAAAAAACTTCAGATTTGTTTAAATCTGAAGAGGTACGATTTGAAAAGGTGCAATTTATGTTTTGAAAAGATGCAGATCTGAAGTGGTGCAAAACAGATTATCAAAAGATACAATCTTTCACAAAAGTTTGCAAGGTTGATCTACATATATATATATGAGGCCCATTTCAGATTTACAAGTAGGTGTAAGAGCATGATGATGTAATAGAAGAGTAGACAAATATAACTCCTGTGTGAGCATCAAGGATATATCATACATACACCAAAAGGATCATAACAGTTGATCTAGGAAAGACATAACAGCACATCTATAAAGGATATCTTAGCAGATCCATGAAGGATAGTTTAGCAGATTTGTCTAAGGAAATTTAATGCATACATACACCAATACTGTTGTGTAAGGAATAAGAAAGATCTGTATATGAGAACATAATAGATTGTTCAATAAGACATATTTCAGATTTATGAGCAATCATTGAAGACTATATTGTAGATCTGGGTAAAGAGATATTGCAGATTTGAGAGCAGAGTTTTATGGCAGATTTGTAATCAACATAATAGCAGATTATTGAAATAGATATATTTGAGCAGTATTGTCCATCATCCGTTGAAGAAGCAACATTGAAGGTGGAACTTTGTTTTTGAAGTCATTATCTTTTGCTGAGTTGGTGCTTGGCAAGTGGGGGTTGGTGCCTCTAGTAGGTTGGTACCTATGAACTGTGGGGTTTGGTGCCTCCAGTAGGTTGGTGCCTACAAAACAAGTTAGGGGTTGGTGCCTCTAGTAGGTTGGTGCCTACAATCATTGTAATTCACATTAAATATATAAAGTACATTATTTGTACCGTGGTTTTCTCCCGTAAGGGTTTCCACGTAAATATCGGTGTTATTGTGTTCTTCTCATGTGCATAATTATTGATGTTGAGTGAATGGTGTTATAGTGATTGGTAAAGTTTTAAACTGGTAAAAGTTGTGTTATACTGATTTACCCCCCCTCTTAGTATAACTGTGTGCTCATCAGATTTTGCATTTCCGGATGCTTGAATGCGCTGATGAACTGGTTGACTGCTCCGTTGTGTAGCTTGACTGAATCTGAGATGATTGTTTTGGAGACGCCAAACCCTAAAAACTGATTCTAAGCCTTCAAATGTTTGGGCGCCCTTGGCTAGCTAGGGCACCCAACTCTTCTAGAGTTAGATTATTTTCTGAGACTTTCAACTTTGCTTTCGACTTTTCTCATTTTGCAAGATTTTACCTCTTCGTTCCATGTACAATATTTGATACTTGGATAATCTAATAAACTCACTGATGGATCCACTGGAAAGCCTATTCAAATATGGAGAGCTGTTGGAGGCAACAAACCCTAATTTTGACTTCTGAATGCCCAAAAGCTTGGGCGCCCCTGGCTACCTGGGGTGCCCATGCTCACTAGACTTAACCATTTTTGGCCCTTTTTCAATCTCTCAAATTTGTCCTCCATGCTCTATCCTTCGTTTGATTTGCAACTACCGGTGACTGAAGAATCTGATGAACTCGCTAAGATATCCACTGTGAAGCTTGTAGAATTCCGAAGACAATGATCATATTTGCAAACCCTAATCTCTAAATTAGGTCCTCCAAAACCCTAGGCACCCCTGGCTAGTTGGGGCGCCCAAAGTTCCTAGACGTAGAAATTTTTTTATGTTTTTCATGATTTGCATTCTTGCCCTTTGATGAAACTTCTCTGTTCGATTGACGATCCTGGTTGGTTGATTAATCCAATGGACCTACTATTGGATTCATTGCGGAGTCGGAGGAATTTTGAGCAAGTTGTCTTGGAATGATGAAACCCTAATAACAACATTTGAGGCCTTGAAATGATGGGCGCCCCTGGCTACCAGGGGCACCTAAGCTTGCTAGAGATAGTTTTTGTTCTCAGTTTTCAACTTTACTTCATTTCTTGTTCTTCGTCCCTTGAGCTTCGATTGTTGGGATTGAAAAATATTCTAAGGCATGACTGGCTAGGCACCTTGACTAGGTAGGGGCGCCTAACATCTCTAGACTTAGTCAAAATTTGTTGTTTTCAAGAAATTCTAGCTCTAAAATGATATCTTCTTCTAGCTTGTTCCAATTGCATTTGGATGTGCAGGTTACCATTTGGAAGAATGGAGATGAGCTTATTATGTACATTTTTTGTGTTACGATACATGTGAACTTAATGAGAAGGAAGGACCAATTTATCATATTTTAGATGGATTGATAGTATATGGGGAATCTAGGACATGAAAAGAGAAAGATGGATGAAGAGGTGTTTAAAGCATAGTAATGAGACTCAGACTCGGCTTGAACTTGGCTAGGGTGACTTGGCTTGGGACTCGGGGCTCATCACCCAAACTCAGCGTAGACTCGACAAAAAAAAACCCTTGAAATTTAGAGATTTTTAAGGATTTAAAACTTGTTTGAAGCACCCTTTATTGAATAAACCTTAAAGACACAATAACATCATTAAATAGAAGCAAATTTGATCACATACACAAGTATACAACGATCACATAAGTATAAAGTACACAAATTGTAGCGGAGCTGTTGAAGGAAATAGCATACTTAGATATATAAAATTATAAAATTATAAATATAGTCAAATGTATACAAAACTCATGGAATATGAAATCCATGACATCAAATGTTCCATATAAATATGAAATATCAAAAAAATAGCCACAGGTCTATGGCTTAGTGGAGCCAACATCCTTCCTACAAAGGCTTCTAAGGGTCCTCGATGATGTAGCAGCTGCAACCATAGTCTTTGCCTGTGTCTCCATACCACTCTCACCAACACCAGCCGTGTCTCCTTGTGCTCTAGCCGCCTCCTCAACCATGGCTACAACGTCAGCCTCTCTCTTTGCCTGGTCCACCCAATCAAGGTCCTCATCACTAAAGACTGCATTTGTAGCCTCAGTGATCCACTCAGACTGTGGATCAACCTCCTCTAGCCTGATCGGGGCGAAGTCCTGGTCAAAAATCTCCCTGTATTTGAGCCGAAGGTTGTAATGAACATATACCAAATCGTTCATCCTCTCCACTGACAGTCTATTGCGCTTCTTGGAGTGTATGTGCTCAAACATACTCCAATTACGCTCACAACCAAATGAATTGCATGGCTGGCTCAATATACGAATGGAAACATTTTGAAGGTTCGGTGTATCCAAACCAAACATATTCCACCATCTATCTGAGATGAGAAAAAGAAACAAAATCAATCTTATTTCAAGTTTCTAGTTCAACATTTAATAATAAATTATAATATAAAAAGATGAAAATGATGCCCTTAAATATATTTTTACCTGGCTGTAATGTCGCCCTACTCTCTTTGCACAATTGATATGCAAAGAGGTCTCTTTGTGCTTTAGTAAAGGCATCCATCTCATGCACTATTTGTTTAGTAACAACAGGCAACATCCGCTCTATTGTCGAGTAGAGCACACTAAGAATCTCTATATCTGCACGGAAATCACGATTGAATTGGAAGGTTGGATTTAGGAAACATGTGGCTGCATGGAGGGGCCTATGAAGTTGGTGGTGCCATCTCCTATCAATGATCTCCCAAATGGGACGATACTTCTCCTCAACTCCACCATAGACGGATCTAATGGCCTCTTTGGCCCTATCCATGCCGTCATATATGTAGCCCATTGCGGGCTTCTCCCCATTAGCAACTCGTAGGAGAACTAGCAAGGGCTCGATAATCTGCAAAGTGCAAACATTGTGAAACATTAACTTAAGAAAGTGTAAATGAAAATAAACAAATAAAAGTAAAATATGAATAAAATTTAAAACATAATGAAGAATTAAATTTTACCTTCACAATCTCCTCCACTGGTGTCCAAAACCCTGGCTTATCAAAAATGCAATCAGCCATAGCAATCCCTGCAGTGCTTGTAGCATAGGATGAGGAAGACCAATCCTCACTGTGATGTCCCCATCCTAGTCAGCGCAGCTGGTTATGTGGTTAGCCTATTATTTCGATCCTCGTAGGCTGACAGATGTGTGCAGAGGATCTTCTGAGGCAGTTATTCAGTGTTTTGTAGCTTCAGTTTGCAGTTGTTTCAGGTTGGGCCTTCGCAGAATCCTTCAGAGTGGTTTTTCAGAGACTTTCTATTTTTAGAAAGTCGGACAGGCGGAAGCTGCTATTTTGGGCAGGGCACCTGGTTCAGTTGGTATGCTCGGAATCGACTCAGTTCTTCAGTTGGATGATCAGAAGGAGAAATAAGGAGTATTTAACGATTATTAAATATTTAATATTTTGACTTTATATCAAAGTCACTTTATTAATATATTTAAATATTAATAATTAAATGGGATATTATAAAGTATTTTTAATACTTTATAATAAAGTGATATAATTGACATAATGAATAATTATTATTCATTTATGAGACGTCATTTAATTATTTATAATTTCTCCTAAGTCTTAAAGGCGAATTTAATCATTTCATTAAATGATTATTAAAAAGAGCTGTTGGGTCGAATTTCTCAAGGGAAATATATATACACTGGAAAGACAAAATCGAACCATTATGATATGATATTCTAATTTGTCTTATTTTGCTCTGAGCATTGGAGTTTGCAAAACCTAGGGTTTCAGCAGACGATTCGTTTCTGGAGAACGATACCTCTTCAGGAATTGGCAGACTGAGACTGTGCAATACCAGTTGAAGCTTGCATCTTGGTGACTTCATTCAGAAGTTGCAGTTGAGTACATTGAGTTGATTTCAGGAAGAATATTCAGAGAACTTCATCAGTTAGCAGGGGCGACCTATCAGAGGTTGATTTTACAGAGATCTGGCATCTCTCATTTGGGCCGTACCATATTCTTATTTGCTGCTGCAGCAGGGCCGTACTTTTTCTGTACCTTCAAGGCCGTACCTCTCTCTCAGGAAGAAACGCATTCATTATTCAGTCTTTGGCAGAGGGTTTCATAGCGCCTTGGATATCTGGAGTCTTTGCAACGTTTTCTGAGTCCAGAGAGTCATTGGTTCTATCAGCCGTACCATTTCATTTGTCTTCTGGCGCCTGCAAGAAGAAAATCAGGTTCCTTTATAATAAACTTGTATTTCATTCATATATTGTTATTTGCCTTTGTAAACGCTCTGGAAGTGAAATAAAATGATGCGCCTACTTTCTCTGAACATTTTCAAGGCTTATTTAGAGGTTATTTATTTATTGTGAATTTATTATCAATTTTAGAGAGAAATCGCAGTTTTTCATGTTAATGCAAAAAACCACAAAAAAACTCAAAATACACAAAACTTTCAAAAATCGCCTTATTCAGTCAAGGGCTTGGGTTGAGAACCACCAGGGTTCTTACAGTGGTATCAGAGCATAGATTTCCTGCTATCCTGTGCTTTTTCAGTTGCTTTTTCAGAATACAGTGTGCTTTTTAGTTGCTTTTTCATGAGCAGAGATACTATTCACTATATTAAAGGCGTAGGGACAGGCAGAGCCGAGGATTGGACAGGTCCACCGATACCAGAAGGTGAGACAGTGTCAGGTGTATTAGGCATTCACAGATCTAGCTCTAACAGCAGTGAAAACAGTGTTGCAACCCTAATGGCAGATCGCGAGATTCCTACAGAGACAGTTAGGGATACAGGGAAAGCACATGCAGAGGGCGACATTACCGATGAGGAGTTTAGACGCAGGCATGATAATATGATGGACATGATGTCCCAGTTGATGGGCACTATCAGACAGTATACGCCCACACAGCCTCATTATATACAGATTGGACAGACGAGCGGGACTACACCAGTAGATCAGCCCTTGGCATCAGTACCACGACAGCCATCACCGATCTATCGGGAGCGTAGGCCTGGACAGCCTACATTCTTACCTAGAGAGACTCCACCTCCGACTCCGGGGGCAGAGCAGCAGGGGCAGCATCAGGAGTTTCAGCCACATAATGGCATGTCAGTAGCAGATGTGACGAGGTTTCATGGTGAGTACCTATCACTAGCACCTGAGATCAGGCAGGCATTATCATTTCATGAGTTTATGGATGTCCATAAACCCAAGGGAGGAGGCAGATTTGACCGTAGACCCCCTCAGCATCAGCAGCCGCAGCCACAGGTGAACAGGGATTTGCAGTATGCGGTTAGCAAGATTACCTTGCCATACTTTGATGGGTCTGATAAGACATCAGCGAGGTCTTGGGTCCAGAAATTGGACAACTACATATCACTGAGGCCTATGCAGGAGGATGAGGCCATTAAGTTTGCTACTTTGCATCTTGATGGAATAGCGCATGATTGGTGGCATCACGGCATGTATATGCTTGGCCATCATGCAGTTATTACTTACCAGGAGTTCACCAGCAGGCTCATAGAACGCTTTGATAAGAAGGATCCGAAACTTTATTTCAGAGAGCTAGCTCAGCTCAGGCAGACAGGTAGTTTGGATTCTTACATTGGTGAGTTTCAGAGAGTGGCAGTCATGGTGACTGGTATTTCAGAACGGAGACTCATTATACTCTTCGTTGAGGGTTTGACAGAACCTATGAGAGGTTGGGTAAAGGCTTTTGACCCTCCTACCCTTCAGGAGGCCATGAGGAAGGTGCGAAACATGGAGCTTGCAGCACCTCACAGCAAGTTCAATTCAGGTCCGACACCCTACACGAGGCCTAATAGGTCTTTTGACAGAAATAAGCCCTTTGACAGAAGGAGGGATCAACCGGATCCTAAGAGACAGAATGCACCACCCTTTGACCGAGAAACATTGAACGAATTGCGGAAGAAAAAGTTGTGTTTCTGGTGCAAGGCACCCTACGATGAAAAACATATATGCCCACTTCGTCCTAAGGTCAAAAACAATCAGATGGAATGGTTTTATGAGGGCGAAGAGCAATCTGATCTGTCAGACCAGCAAGCTGATTCCGAGCATTCAGATGATGACAGGTCCGAAAATGAGGGTGAAAACGAAGGTGGAAGGAAGCTACAGGAAGCCCATTTGACTAGCCTTCAGAGAGATGGGTCGTTTAGACTTCGCGGGCTCCTAGCTGGTCAGAAGGTGATTACCTTACTGGATACGGGTGCTACACATAATTTCATTGATGCACGACTGGTGGAGAGACGTGGCATTCAGACAGAGGCATTTGAGGGTATTCGAGTCAAGGTGGCTGATGGGTACACTCTCAGATGTGACCGAAAGATTACTGATCTTCCAATGCGACTGAACAACTATGAATTCAAGACTGAATTCTATGTTGTTAACATGGGAGATACTGATGTGGTATTAGGGATGGCATGGTTGCACGATTTGGGTGAGTTCACACTCAATCTGCGCGACATGGAGATGAAGTTCAAGGTTGATGGGAGACCTCATGTCATCAAGGCAATTCGAGACAGTAATCTGAGGATGGTTTCATTCAGGCGGATGGAGAGGCTCATTCGTCATGATATGGTTGATTGGGCAACAGAGTGCATGTTGATGCCAGCCCAGCAGGAGCAGCAGAAGGGTGAGTACCACCCTGACATTCAGATCTTGAGGACTAAACACTCCAAAGTGTTTAGTGACATTCCACCTGGTAGACCTCCAGACAGAGGCACGAAGCATATCATTGAGTTGGAGGAGGGCGCAAAGCCCGTTATGATCACTCCCTACACACATCCGAAACGACTCAAGGATGAGATAGAGAAGACCATCAACGAGTTGTTAGCTATGGGGCATATCAAACCTAGCAAGTCACCTTTTGCTTCATCGGTGGTGTTGGTGAAGAAGAAGGATGGATCACTTCGGATGTGCATAGACTACAGGCAGCTAAACAAGAGAACGATTAAGAACAGGTACTCGATACCATGCATTGATGAGCTGATTGATGAGTTGCACGGAGCTGTCTTCTTTACGAAGATTGATTTGAGATCAGGGTACCACCAGATTCAGATGAGGGAGTAGGATATTGAGAAAACCGCTTTCAGATGTCATTGCGGTCACTTCGAGTTCTTGGTTATGCCGTTCGGTCTAACCAATGCACCTGCCACCTTTCAGGCGACTATGAACAGGGTTTTCAGTTCTCAGTTGAGGAGATTTGTGTTAGTCTTCTTCGACGACATTTTGGTTTATAGCAGGTCATGGGAGGAGCACCTGGCTCACTTAGATGCAGTCTTGGGTATCTTGGTAGATGAGTCTTTCTATGCTAAGGAATCCAAGTGTGAACTCGGTATGGAGGAGTTGTTGTATCTGGGGCACATCATCAGTGCCAAGGGAGTGAGTATGGACCCTGAAAAGGTCCGAGCTATAGTTGAGTGGCCGGTGCCTGAGAACCTTACGTAGCTCAGAGGGTTCATTGGGTTGTGTGCTTTCTACAGGAGATTTGTTAGCAGGTTCTCACGTCACGCCGCACCCCTTACTGATTTGACAAAGAAGGGGGCTTTTACTTGGTCACCACAGGCGCAGGAGTGCTTTGACAGGTTTAAGGTGATCATGACTTCATGTCCAGTGCTAGCATTGCCTGACTTTACGAAGTCATTTGATTTATTCTGTGATGCTTCAGGGAGGGCATTGGTGCGTTTGATGCGAGGCGACATCCTATAAGCTTCGAGAAGCCCAGCTTAGGGGTCTGAGAAGGTTCTCGGCATATCTGAGAAGGAGATGTTAGCCATTATGCATGCATTGGCTAAGTTAAAGGCGATACACAGTAGGCAGCAAATTCAGTGTTCGCACAGATCATAACAGCCTGAAACACTTCCTTGGACAGCGAGACTTGAATGAGAGGCAGCAAAAATGGGTCAGTAAACTGCAGTCATATGACTTTGATATTACCTTCATTAAGGGGAAGCAGAATGTTGTAGCTGACGCCTTGTCTCGTAGACCTCAGTTGAATGCCATGGCACAGATCACAGAGGATTGGAGGCATCGGATTATTGCTGAGTATGCTAAGAACCCATGGGCTTCTAGCATTGTTGACAGGACAGAGCAGGATGACAGGTATACTGTTGTAGATGACTTGATCATTTACAAGGGGCGGATTTTTCTGATTCCTGACTCAGAGGTGAGGGTTACAGTTTTTAGAGCCTTTCATGATCTTCCTATGGCGGGCCATCCCGGGTACTATAAGACATATAAAATGATTCGGGAACGGTTTACTTGGAAAGGGCTGAAACCTGATGTGTTACAGTATGTCCGAGAGTGTTCTGTTTGCCAGCAGAACAAGCAGGAGCACACGTACCCTGCTGGATTGCTCCAGCCGCTTCCGATACCTGATAGGAAGTGGGAGTGTTTATCGATGGACTTTATCATAGGCTTGCCGAAAGCCCAAGGTAAAGATTGCATCTACGTAGTGGTTGATCGGTTGACTAAATACGCACACTTCTTCTCGATTACTACTACCTTCACAGCATCGCAGACTGCAGAGTTATTTTTCAGAGAGGTATTCCGGCTGCATGGGTTGCCTCGGACGATAGTCAGCGATAGAGACAGTCGGTTCATGAGCAATTTTTTGCAAGAGTTGTTCAAGCTTTGTGGGACCAAACTGACATCGAGTACCAGCTACCATCCACAGACAGATGGGCAGACAGAGATTGTCAATAAGTGGGTGGAAGGTTATTTGCGTAATTATATAGCTGGACAGCAGAGAGCTTGGGTGAGGTGGATCTATGTATGCGAGTATTGTTATAACTCAACTCATCACATGACGATACAGATGACACCCTTTATGGCTTTGTATGGGTATGAGGCGCCCAACCTTTTGGATTTGATATTGAGCGATAGCAGAGTGCCGAGTGCAGGGGATATGATGCAGAGTCAGCAAGACATTTTGAGGTCTCTCCGAGACAATATCCAGCGGGCACAGAATCAGCAGAAGCAGTATGCTGATCAGAAGAGGGTTGAGCATACTTTTGATGTGGGTGATATGGTGTACCTTATGTTGCAGCCATATCGTCAGTCTACTCTGCGGAAGAGTGGGGCAGAGAAGCTGAAGCCTCACTACTATGGTCCATTTCGTGTTGTCAGACGAGTGGGCGAGGTTGCTTATGAGTTGGACTTGCCAGCTGATAGCAAGGTCCATAATGTGTTTCACGTTTCTCGCCTGAAAAAGGCATTGGGTCAGCATGTGATACCCTCTCCAGTTTTGCCACCCCTTGATGACGAAGGGAAACTGATACTAGTACTTGAGGCCATCCTCGAGATGAGAGAGAGACACCTTCGGAGGCGGGTGATCAAGGAATATCTGATCAAGTGGAGAGATTTGCTAGTTGAGGATGCTACATGGGAGTCGGAGGAGATTTTACAGCATCCAGAGTTGAGATTGCTTGAGGACAAGCAATTTCAGGGAGGGCGGACTGTGATGTCCCCATCCTAGTCAGCGCAGCTGGTTACGTGGTTAGCCTATTATTTCGATCCTCGTGGTGACATATGTGTCTGAGGAAGGATCTTTGAAATTTGATTACTTTCGGTGTTTGTAGCCGGTTCTGCGGTTGTTTGAGGTTGGGCCTTCGCAAAATCCTTCAGAGTGGTTTTTCAGAGACTTTCTATTTTTAGAAAGTCGGACAGGCGGAAGCTGCTATTTTGGGCAGGGCACCTGGTTCAGCTGGTATGCTCGGAATCGACTCAGTTCTTCAGTTGGATGATCAGAAGGAGAAATAAGGAGTATTTAACGATTATTAAATATTTAATATTTTGACTTTATATCAAAGTCACTTTATTAATATATTTAAATATTAATAATTAAATGGGATATTATAAAGTATTTTTAATACTTTATAATAAAGTGATATAATTGACATAATGAATAATTATTATTCATTTATGAGACGTCATTTAATTATTTATAATTTCTCCCAAGTCTTAAAGGCGAATTTAATCATTTCATTAAATGATTATTAAAAAGAGCTGTTGGGTCGAATTTCTCAAGGGAAATATATATACACTGGAAAGACAAAATCGAACCATTATGATATGATATTCTAATTTGTCTTATTTTGCTCTGAGCATTGGAGTTTGCAAAACCTAGGGTTTCAGCAGACGATTCGTTTCTGGAGAACGATACCTCTTCAGGAATCGGCAGACTGAGACTGTGCAATACCAGTTGAAGCTTGCATCTTGGTGACTTCATTCAGAAGTTGCAGTTGAGTACATTGAGTTGATTTCAGGAAGAATATTCAGAGAACTTCATCAGTTAGCAGGGGCGACCTATCAGAGGTTGATTTTACAGAGATCTGGCATCTCTCATTTGGGCCGTACCATATTCTTATTTGCTGCTGCAGCAGGGCCGTACTTTTTCTGTACCTTCGAGGCCGTACCTCTCTCTCAGGAAGAAACGCATTCATTATTCAGTCTTTGGCAGAGGGTTTCATAGCGCCTTGGATATCTGGAGTCTTTGCAACGTTTTCTGAGTCCAGAGAGTCATTGGTTCTATCAGCCGTGCCATTTCATATGTCTTCTGGCGCCTGCAAGAAGAAAATCAGGTTCCTTTATAATAAACTTGTATTTCATTCATATATTGTTATTTGCCTTTGTAAACGCTCTGGAAGTGAAATAAAATGATGCGCCTACTTTCTTTGAACATTTTCAAGGCTTATTTAGAGGTTATTTATTTATTGTGAATTTATTATCAATTTTAGAGAGAAATCGCAATTTTTCATGTTAATGCAAAAAATCACAAAAAAACTCAAAATACACAAAACTTTCAAAAAACGCCTTATTCAGTCAAGGGCTTGGGTTGAGAACCACTAGGGTTCCTACACTCACCAACAAACATGCGCCTTAAAGCTGCCTTTGACCGAATCAAGGATTGCAATGTGATAAAATTTGTTGCAAACCTAGTGATGCTAGGATGAGCCAACTCCCTCAACCCCGTGTATTGCCTCATTAGGTTAAGCACCCATGTGTGATTGTATACAAATTTGCAAATGTTTTTTGCGGCATCCACACATGTTTTGATATATGGGAGGTTGCCAAGATCCTCCAATATGAGGTCAATGCAATGGGCAGCACATGGAGTTCAAAATATAGTAGGGTGCCTCTCCATCAATAATCTACCTGCAACAACATAATTTGCTGCATTATTTGTTGCCACTTGAACCGCATTCTCTTCGCCCACCTCAGCTATCACCTCCTCTATAGCCTCACAAAGGTATGTGGCATTTTTGAATTGGGTGGAAACATCAATGGACTTGATGAAGACGGTGTCACTTGAAAAAAGAAGCAAAACCAATTATTGAGAAAATTAAAAACATAAATCAGCCATATTAAATTATTAATCACTAAATCAAATTTAAATTTCAAATTAATCAATGTATTGAGGGAAGTACAATTACTTGTGGAGGAAACTAAAAAATTAAGTAGCATCCTATTTCTCCTATCAGTCCAACCATCAGTCATGATGGTGCAACCCAACCTCCTCCACTGCAAGCACTGCTCCTCTAATTGTGCTTTTACATCTGCCACCTTTTGACTCAAAAGTGGGCCCTTTAATTCATCTTCGGTAGGGGCTTTGAACCCCGTCCCACATATGGTTATAGCATCAACCATATTTTTCCAAAAGGGAGACCTCAAACATGTCATAAATAAATTAATAAGTTACTTAGATAAGTATTGTAAAATGAAAGGTTTTAACTTTAAATTTGAATTCGATAATGAGACACATCTAGATTCTAAAGTTTAAATATAAATTTTAAAACAATTAAACGAAAAAGAATTACCTGGCTACATGGAAGGGAATGGTGCAATAGCACTAGAAGTTTGCAATTGTTTTCTTTCCTACATCATGTGCATCCTTGTTCCAACCCATGCTCTCAAGCGACGGTTGGGAACCGAGAATAGTGCGTGGTACAAAATATGAATCCACCCTAGTTTTACAAACTCTAGGGCCAATGCTAACACTCCCACTACCACTAACAGTAGCAGTAGCACTAGGAGTACGAATAGTTGGTGCAGTAGCACAAGCACTAGCACAAGTACTAGCACTAGGACTTTATGGAGGCATGGAAGAAGCATCTCCAACACCACCAATGCTCGTCAACTCCCCCCTCTGCCTCTTTTTCATTTCTTTTTGCAATTCAAATGTTTCTAATTGCACTTGCAGTTCACGAACAACCTCAAGAGGTGCTTTAGGGCAGTCCACTGCATCATGGACAGGTATGCGTGCAATATGGTATTTAAATCGGTTTATGCCTCCATGATATATTGTTTTGCAATATTTACATTTTTGCCTCTCCCTTTTTTTGCTTGGCAAAAATTTCAGCATGTTTCCAAGCAGGGTCTTTTCTGCTTGGGGTTTGAGACATTGTGAAAATATGGTTTGAATTGCAAATGAGTATGGCTGCAATAACAAGTAGGGTTTCTAAAATTATTTAAGTTGCAAGTAGGGTTTGTAAAAAAAAAATGCAAACTCAAAAAAACAATGATTTTACAAATTACAATGACTTATTTGTTAAAGAAACACAAAAAAACCTATTAAAATCAAACTTACCTCTTAGATTAAGCTTGAAATGCAATGCAAACTCCTCCCAATTGCTGGTAATGAGCTCTCAATGCACCTCCTTGTTGGTATGAAGCTTCCCAAATGATATCTGAGCCTAGATTTGTCTTCAACTGCTTGCTGGTTTCCCTACAATGAACTCTTGTTTTTCTTCACGACTCTCTTTTCTCCTCCTATTTTGCCAAATGAATGAAATGAAGTTGCTTTCATGGTTGGGGAGATGATATAAGTGAAAAAAAAACCAAGTTAAACAACCATTTTATGTTTTTTTTTCCTTTTTGCCTTGACTGTGTCGGCTGAGTCTAGGGGTCAGGACTCTCCTGGAAACGGCGAGTCCTGAGGATTGGGCAAGTCCTATCGGGACTCGATAGGATTCAACCGAATCCGAGTTTGAGCTCCTAGAACTCGGCCAGGGTCACTGGGCTCGTGACTCGCCGAGTCCTTGCGAGTTCGGGCGAGTCTTGTTACTATGGTTTAAAGTATAGAAGGTAAAATCTTCCTTTCAATCCCAAGCCATGTGGTGGATTCTTTTATACCTAATCTAGCAGTCAAGATTAGCTTCACCATATTTGGGATTCTCAGGTGTTTTTGCTATTTGCTTGAAAGGGAAAAATCAAGCACTTGTTTTTGGGATGAGGTCTTACCTAATTGAAAGCAAAGCAAGAAAAGCCCTATTTCAGATAATAGTAGAGTGCAAAGCAACTCTAAATGCAGGGCTACGGAATGCAATCCATCAACTAGCATTATTGCTAGTATACTATAAAGGAAATATGTAATGTTTCCATTTTAGCCATATGCTCTTCTGTGACTGATAGCCTATTTCTGGAGGTCCATAGGCTAGTCAGAAGTGCAAATTAGGGTTTCCTACTTTGTAGGAAGCTTCAGATGAGCTTTTGAAGGGTTGCATGTAAGAGTTTTTGATGCATGTTTGGTGGAGCTTTCTGGGTTTTTGGAGAGCTTTA
The DNA here is from genome assembly GCA_007258455.2 of Sequoia sempervirens. Lineage (NCBI taxonomy): Eukaryota > Viridiplantae > Streptophyta > Pinopsida > Cupressales > Cupressaceae > Sequoia > Sequoia sempervirens. The sequence goes on from VDFB02337343.1 coordinate 143,314, forward strand.
GGATGAGGTAACATGCATGACAAGAAAATGGCATGCATTTCTAGTAGATACCTTGCATGTGATAAAGGTTTCTGGGTTTTTTTGGGTTTTCAGAGAGCTTCAGAATGGTGTAACATGCATCTCCATCTGACAACCCTTTCTGACACTTACTATTTTTAGTAAGTCACGACGACTACTCGGTTTGTGCTCAAAATGAGTTTGGAGACTTACTATTTATAGCAGTTTGCTATTTTTAGTAAGTTCTATTTATGGCAGTGTCATCCTAGCAACAACTCAGTCATCTCTGGTCATCTTTCTATTTCAGGCAGTGCCATGTTGGCAGCAGTTCAGTGTGCTTTCTACTTTGGGTAGGGTAGTTGAGTATTTTTGGTTTTGGCTTTTGGAGGTGAATTTTGGAGAAATGAATTATTTAAGTCATTTAATTATTATAATGTGATTTTGACCCCTTGGCCTAGCACGATGACTTAATGTTGTTTTAAAAGGGGGACTATGAGGGTGGACGCCTCATTAAGAGGAATTTTTAATATTTCAAATGTTAATTATCTCCTCTTGTGCCTTGGACGCCTAAATGTAGGAGGATTAAGTGATTTAAAAATTAAAACATTTAAAAAATGAGTTGGGCGTCCCATTTGGAGGGAAAAGGAGGAAGCTGAAGAGTCACCTCAAGTTCTATTCAAGAAGGCCATTTCTTATTCATTTGGTATCCATTGTTGTTTATTGTATTGAAATGTTGTTGAAATAAATTCGGAGCTCTCGCTTCAAGGGAAGCATAACTCCTAGCTCCATCCATTCATTTTCGTACTTGCAAGACAGTACCTAGCCGGATTCTGAAGACTGTGCTTCATCCAGGAGTGCAGATTGAGTTTATTTCTGATTTCCGAATTTAAATTGCTGTTGTATAATCTGATTTTAATGTTGCTGGTTTGAGTATGGCTGTAGCATGTTTTCATTCGTAACTCTATGGGCGAATTTTCTTTCATTCTGGGTATTGACTCTATGTTCTTCCCTTGCATGGGTGTCTCTTTCCACAAGGTTTTGGAATTTTTGGTGGTGTCTTTGAATTTCTAGAGCTGGTCGCCCCTTCTTGGAGATTGGGCTTTGATTGTGGCTGCTTTGGAAAGCATGCATAAATAATCTAGAGATATTTGACATGGTTTCTCCATTGGTACTTGATCGCCCCAACTCCTAGCTTCCGTTTGCATTCAATTTCATCTTCATCGGAGGTGTTTGGAGAGAGATATGGGCATTTTGGTAGATTCTGGACTTGCTGGTTTGATTTCTGTTTTATACTGTTTCTATTCAGACTTGAATTAATTCTGGTTTTCTGATTATATGAGGCTAAAATCTGATTGTATACATTGTGTAAGTTAAGGATAGTATCCTTAATTCATTGGTTACGTTTAGCCTTCATTCTAATATGTTTGCAGCTGAAAAAACTCATTTATTGCAAGGCTGGTTAGTAGTACTAACAGTCATTTTATTTGCTGCAATTTATTTTTGTATGTGCTCCCACTGAATAAGTGGTTGAAGCGTTTTAATTTTAGCACATTTAAGTTTAATATTTTTCCCCACTGAATAAGTGGCAGAGCGGATTCATGGTCGGCTTGCTGCCTATTAATAATTGTAATTAGTTTGCTCCCGCTGAATAAGTGGTTGAGCTCATGGTTAGTTATCCGCCTACAACATTGTAATTTCTTTTCTAGTTGCTAACGATCCCCGACACCATATGCTATCATCTCGTCCACATTGGGATCTTGGTGAAGGGTTACTTTCCAAGTTGGTTATCTTTGGAGCTAACACTAATCAATGGTGTTTGTGCTGATATTGTTTTGATAAATTTCAAAAAAATTAAGGGGGAATATTACAAAATAAGTTATAACTATGACTAGAATTATTTTTTATATGAGACTTCTTCCTATGGTTAAGACTCACTAGCATTATGATCTTTATTTGATTTACCTGATGGTCTGATGGTGGCTTACATATTAATCGAACCTTATGTCACAACTCAAAGGCAATTTGAGATTTGATGTTTCCACCTTTAAGTCCTTGAACAATTAATCTATCCAATTATGACACTAAAGGATTCCAGCATCACTTGACATAGGACAACTCTCTCGATGATATTCAGCCATGAACCCTCACTCAAATTAAAGAATGCCCAAGTTGCTTATTGACCAAGATACCAATCCTAACAGATTCTTCTAAGTAAAGACTGCTCAAGTTGGTTATCAACCGACCTATTGGCATGCCGCTTAACTATCATACCTAACATATAGCTGACTAAAATTATAATAGACTTAAGGGCTTAATATGTATTTGGTTTTGAGTCTTTGACCATTGTTATGGCCACTTTAATGGTTTCTCGCAGTTTCCATTTTTTGTTAGTAGTTACAATGGTGCCTCTGACATTTGCAGTTCTATGAGTTTAAGGGCTGAATATGTATTTGGTTTTGAGTCTTTGACCATTGTGATGGCCACTTTAATGGTTTCTCCGAGTTTCCATTTTTTGTTAGTAGTTACAATGGTGCCTCTGACATTGGCAGTTCTATGAGTTATGGATACTTGTGTAAAAATCCCTCTCATCCTTCTGTTTGATTTCATTTTGATTTCTGAACTTATTACCATTTAGAAGAAAATTTGCAATTCTTTATATTTCAAGCATTTTAAAATATTATGGCAAGTTTATGCAATGTGTGACATAATTTTGAAGATTGTATTCAGAATTATGGAAATCTTTTTTCTGTTGATTGCAGGTATCTAACCAGCTAAACAGTTTGTATCTGAAGTTTTTGAAAAGGAATCCTGGCTATGATGGGAAGGTAATAGATAATGGGTATAGTATTGTTGAGCATATATAATAATATATCCAGTTGGCTAACTATGGCAATGCCTTTTTGTATTTCCTTCTTGGGAGTATTATGATATTTGTGATAATTGTGAAACCATGCAAATATTAGGTGGTAATATTTCAAGTAAAAGGGACAACAAAATATATTTTGATTAGTGTTTTGAATCTTCTTCAAATGCTTCTATGAAAATGAATTATTGAAATTTGAACTTAGCTGAGGTATATGCCTGTCTGCAGGTTTCCATCTATGGCCATTCTTTGGGGAGTGTTCTTTCCTATGATATTCTTTGCCATCAAGACAATTTGTCATCTTTCTTTCCCATTGAAAATATTAATCAAACTGCAGTGCCTAATGAAGAACAAGTTGATAGGGGTGATTCTTTTTCTCGGAACATTTCAGCAGGATCTCCTGTCATTTCCAAGTTAAAAGAGAAAACTGGTAATGTAGATAGAAATTCTTCAAAAGAGGTTGGGATAGAGTCAAAAACAGAATCAGAAGCTATTTATGACCCAAAAGACAATACTATAGATTCCTTGTGTAAAGAAGGAAGCTCAGATTGTTCAAAAGAGGCTACAGTTGAGTTAAAAGAGGAACATCAGATTCATATTTCTTCTAAACAGACAACAGGTGAGGAAAAGCAACACAAGATGACTCTTGATGCTAAAGAACATGCTATGCTGGATTCAAAGAAGCAAATGGAGGTTGTAGATATTGAAGATGTAGCAGGCACTGAAGTTTCTATGTCTGAAATATTTGTTAACAATATGTGCCAAAATTCTGCTGAAGTTATCAAGTCTTTAAAAGAAGAGGTACTTCATCCTATATGCTTTATACTTTTAAGTAATGCCTTTTCTGTATTTAGCCTGGTTTGATCTATAGACAAAGTTCTGTGTAGCAGTGTAATATTTAGGGACAAATTAAATAGAATTGATGAAAAATTTGAAAATGTCACGTATTATTTAATGGAAAATTAAATAAAACTGACAATTTGTTTGATCATTCATTGACGGTCTATTCTCATTCCCCTTGAAAAATAGACATTACTTGTCTTTGTTATGTAAGCATTTTGATTAATTCCTTAGAGTTTAATTCTTAGTTCATATAATTTTGCTGATGTACATCCAGTATTTTGGTTTTGTTCAGTTTCATCATATGACCGCTTCTACTATTTAGGAGATTACTAGTTCAGTATCTAATATCTAACGTTTATCAACATTTGGCTGAAATACAAAGAATATAAACTTGTTTAAATATTGAAAACTTGAACAAAATAATGGGGGTTTCTCATTCCGTGAAAAATCAATTTCATAGTCACAAATGTACACATAAAGTAATGTATAATTTAATATTAAATTGTCAAATGTAGATTGAATTTAAATTAGACATAATATCAAATGTCCAAAATTTTCATTTGTATAGAATGGAAATTTAATGCATCATGGATCATGGCTTGCTGTAGATCAGAATCAAACAGGATGTGGTTCTTTTGTGCATTTAATTGAGAAAATCCTGCCATTTTGTTCAAAGACCTTGCTGAGTTGTTTTCAAATTACCTATCGATTTCTTACCAACACAAACCATCTCTTATAAATAAAGGTTTCTTTTTGTGATGCTTTCACTCATGCAGAAAATGCCTCATCAAAATTAGTGCTTTAGGTTTCATGCTTCTAAATATCTGTGACAAAAATCATGATTATGGTGCACAACACTAAATCATTCATCTGCTTTTGGGCAAACCTATTGCATTTGTTGGAGTCAATATTTTCAAAGATACAATTAAGTTGTTGAAGCCCCCAAAGATTAGTGGTTTAGTTTCTGAAGTCTTCCCACTATACACCCAGAGATTAGTAGTTTAGCTTCTGATGTCTTCCCACTATACAGTTGTAATGTCCCCTTTTTGGGATTTCCCTAAATTTTCCCTGAATCCTTAATTTCCGAATAACAAATAAGTTAGAGAATACTTTTCATCTGATTGGAACCTTGATTGGAGTCAATACCGACTAATTTCTTGTTGCCACCAGTTCTCTTATTTCATTTCCATAAATCCCTCATCTTTGCTTTGAGAGGCCTTGCTCATTAGTTCCTTTGTTATCTCTTCCAAACTTGTTAGTTATTCCAATTTCCTCTATTCATCTATTCTATATCTCCTATGCAACCCTGTATATGAATCGATAATCGTATCTACTGAGATATCTGCCCTTATGTCTAATGTTATTCCTTATTCCCTTTCCGTCTTATATGCCTCTTATGTCTCTGAGAGACATCCCTTTTGAAAGAGACAATCCTTTTAAAAATAATGATTATTGCTAGCTTTCACATATTAAGTGGTGTCATTTTATTAATGAAATCGTTGTCTTTAAATTATGTAGATTGCTCTCTCTTTCCTGGGTTTATTAGTGAATAGACATCATCCTTTGTTTAAACTCTTTTATCTATTGCTTCCTCCATCTGATATTGATCGCTGCTTGTTACTAAATCTATTCTATTCTGCATCTGAGTGATATTGCATTTCATTGCACTTCCTTTCCTTTTTTTTAACATGTCTCACACCACTCCCAATATAATTCATCTCTGCTTATATCTGTGCTGTGTCCCTCCTTCTTAATGATCTTTTTTATATCTCCCATTATCTTTAACTCTGCTGTCATTCTGAAGGTAGATCTGTATTCATCTGCTCAAAATTTTGAGTCTCTAAGAACCGATTATTATCTTCTTAGCTCCCTGCCTTCAGACTTGGTTTTATTCTTCTTATATACCTTATTGTTAGGGATCGAGGAGTGCGTTCCTTGGAAGGAGATGTCTCTTGGTTTATTTGTTTATTATTCATTTCTTAATTGCACTACTTCACTAACCTCTAGCTTGCTGCCTTATGAAGTTGGCTAATATTCATATGATGTTACGTTGAATAACCTCCCCTTAACTAGTCGCACAGCTTAATCGGTGCCTTTATCTTTATGCCTCTAACTAATATTGTTTCCTTCAATATTAATTCCTTTAGCTAATGTTGTTTCCCAATTGAGTAATTGTTTCTTCAACAGTTATATTCTTACTTAAGCTCCTCACATAATGCTTGATCCGATGTTACCTTCCTTTTAAGGCTTGATTATTAAATATTTATGATTCATATGAGGGCCCGATATATATATTGCTGATGGTGCAGAAGACTAGTATAGAGGCAACAATTATCGATCTTTCTTTGTTTGATGACCCTCTAAATATTATTGCCGCCAAACAGGTCCGATACAAAATTCTAAGCCCATCAATTGTGTTTGCTCAATTATTACTGTTGGTCTATTTTATTATCACTTAAGCATGACAGTTAGCATTATGGGGTCCTGTAGCTTGCCGCCATAGCAGATGAAGATAGGAGATGTGGAGACTAGATAGCGGCAGTGTTCAACCTGATGCACATGAATGGTTTAAACTTTAAAGGAACTGTTACCTTTCATTATTGTAAGATGCTACCTTGGAGCTGGACAAATTAGTCGCTACCTTGGATTCTTTTGTCAATGCCTTCTGTGGATAATAATTCGGCTTTTGGAAAATGATCGTGGAATATAAGGGAAGAACTACAATATGAGTCGATTTATCTATTGCTCACACACAATATAATGTCCTTCAAAGGATATTTATTTTATTTTCCCTTCCCATTCCTCCATCGGGTAGATGGGAACAATATCTTATTTTATTTATTTATTTCAGAATATATATATATATTTGAAATTATATATTATATTACTATTTTCGATAATCGTAATTATTTATTGTAATTATTTATATAAATATTTAGAACGTTTATAATTATAATATTGTCTTTATAAAATATATTTTTGAGTGCTAGGTAAGCTCAGAAAGGTGCTTAGGAAGATGGTCTTTTGCCTGCATTATCATATAACATCCAAACAATAATCAACACTTTCATCTTTTAGAGTTGTAATGGATTATATCTTGAGTCATAGAGTGGGGAACATTCTCTGAAAGAGCATGAATGGCTCTTCAACCACTTCTAGGTCAAGAGTGAAATGCTCATCATAAAATAATGTTTTGTTTAAGTAGTATCCAATTTCACAGAGAGTTAGGGGAAGGTGATTTTGATGCTTAGAGTCAATAATTTATCAAGGGGTATATGTTTATCCTTCTTGCACCCATATATACCTTAGAAGATGACCTTGATAATGTGCATTGACTTATGAATGTAATCCATTATTGGGATTTTCTCATTCTTCCATTTGGAGGAACTTTCAACAATGGATCTAAGATTATCAATAGCTCCTAAGCTTTTTTTCATAAAGGATGATTGAATACATGGGCGACAACATGAATGACATTTATTTTAGTTTTTTGGTTGTTTGTAGTGTGCCATGATGTTAGGGGAATCTAGAAGCAACCAAATAATAAAAAATAGTGTCTGATATTCAGGATCTCTCTAGACATTTATTTTCCTACTATGTCTGTCTCAAATACACCTCTTGTTGACAATTATTGTTATAAGGTTTGTTGATTATGTGCAAAACAATTTCAAGGAGATGAAATGTGTTCAAAAGCATGTTTGCAGAATGGATGACCTTATGGTTAGAGTATTTTCTCATCCACTTGATGATTTGTTGTACCTGTTGTGACCTTTTCACACATCGCCCCATCGCCAATGGGGACCCCTAGTTGCCTGCTAGTTTTTAGGGTTTTGTCTCCTTGCAACGGTTACGTGAGATCACTTTGATAAGAGTTTCAAGTCAGTTTGCCGAGAGTTACCTGAGCCAAGTCAATAATTCATGCTTGAATCAGTGCGTAGGCGTCATGGAAACACTCAGAAGGCCCAAGAAACGAAGATCGCCTGTGAATTCGGTCAATTCTGACACTTCCTATTTTTTAGGGAAATTTGCTTTTTTCGATTTTTCATTTTCGGCATTTTTGGACCAAACAAGGTTCCCTATTTTTTAGGGTTTGCTTTTTCTATTTTTAGAAAGTTTCTATTTTTAGAAAATTTCTATTTTTAGAAAGTTTCTATATTTAGAAGGTCTCGAATTCCAAAAATGCACTCAGAAGTTCAAAAAAATCGAAAAATCACTCAGAAAATAAAATAGAAAATTTGAAAAATCATTGAAAAATCTGAAAAAACAAGTCAAAAAGCATGAAAAATCAGACCAGATTCTGGAAAAAGCAGTCAAAACCAGTCAGATCTGAGGAGTAAAAGTCACAGAAAATCAACTCAAAAAAATGAAATTCATGAGAAATTTGTTAAGTTTGGAAAATTCGCCATTTCCAAGAAGGAAAATGTCAAGAGGAAGAAGGTATGAAGGTCTGGAAGCTGGTGAAGTCCGCCCAGCACTAAGGAAAAATGGCAAAGAACATAGAAAGTCCGCCTTGCACTTGTCCTAAGACCCTCCAAAGTCCGCCATGCATGTCCAAGGAGTCTTTGAAGTCCGCCTCAGCATCAAGAAGGAAGTGCCAAAAGGTTTGAAAGTCCACCCAGCATCAAAAGTGTTGGTGCCAAAGGGTTATGAAGTCCGCCTTAGCATCAAGAAGGAAGTGCCAAGAGCTCTCAAAGTCCGCCCTCAACATCCTAGACTCCTCTAAAGTCCGCCATGCCACTAGGGGGAAGTGCAAAGATCATCTAAAGTCCGCCCATGCATGTCCAAGCATCCTAGAAAGTCCGCCATCCACTTTAAAGAGAGATGCCAAAGGGTTCTAAAGTCCGCCTTCACTTGGAAGATGCCTTGGAAAGTCCGCCTAGGCATGTGAGAGAAAAATAAAATAAAATTTTTTACTAAGTGTTGGTGCCCACCAAGGAAAATTTCGAAAATTTTGCTAAGTATAAGAGCCTAAAAAGGTGGGAATCAAGATTTTGGCTAAGTGTTGTGATATTTCCAAGAGGCAAAATGTTGAGACAAATGCTAAGATCCTTTGAAGTCCGCCCTAGAAAAGAGGGACGTCCAAGATGCTTGTCCAAGATGCTAATGAAGTCCGCCATATACTTGGAAGAGGTTAGCAAGATGTCAAAGAAGTCCGCCATACTTGTCCAGGGTGCTAAGGAAGTCCGCCTAAGCACATGAAGAGGAAGATAATGATTTTTTGCTAAGTCTTGATGCCTACCAAGAAAAAAATTCGAATATTTGCTTTAGTATAGAGGCTAAAAGATGAAAAATGGAGATTTCGGCTAGGAATCGTGACATTTTCGAGAAGCTAAGTGCTAAGATTGAAAGGACAAGTGCTAAAGAAGATTGGGATATGGCAAGAAATAAAATGAAGTGTGCCCAGCACAAAGGTGGAAGAGAAATTAAAATTGCCTAAGTATGGGTGTCTAGAGGAAATGTTAAGAAATTGACAACTTTGGCCAGAGAAAAATGCACAAGGCAAGGAGAAAGGAAGGATCGCCCTTGGCCATAAGGAAGAGGAATTTGTCAAGTGTCAAAGAAATTCGCCCGATGAAGACATCCAGGCAAGGATTTTGCCTAGAAAAATTCGACTGAGCAAGAGAAAATTTGACTTTGGCAGAACAAAATAGGCTCAATGCAAGGGAAAAGTTGGCTATGGCAAAGAAAAATAGGGATCTGGCATAAAGTTTGTCGACGGAATGGCTTAAGTTTTGACTTGGCTAGACAAAATTGAGAATAAAATTGGAAAATACACTTTTAGCCGAGAAAAATAAAAGGAAAATCGAAATAGCCATGGGTCCAAAACGAACGGGTTGGAATAAATTAAAATATTTTAATATTTTAATAATTTATTTCCAACTACACGGAAATTTAAAATGCCTTGGACAAAATCGAATTTGCCAGACAAGAGTTGGAAGGAAATAAATTACGCCGGCCAGAGATAAAATCCAACAGGCAAAATTAAATTCGCCATGAATTTAATTAAATATTTAATGTTTTCTTTTAAAATTCGAAAAATCAAAGGTAAACATTAAGCAAAAATCGAAATTTTGAAGATCAGTAAGATTTGTCCGGATAAGCTCGAGACTGATTCTTCTCGAAAAATAAAAGGAAACTTGCCTGTTTAAACAAAAGAAAACAAATCGAGATCGAGAGAGAAAATGGAAGTTGCTAAAACAAATCAAGCTCTTTAGCATTATAATGAGTTTCAGCAACTCATTTTTTCACACACAGCTGAAAAGAAATTTAATATCTCTCGGAATTCTCAGGCAGTTGATTGCTTAGTAGGCAAGATCGAATTTTCCAGAGGGTGAAGTAATGTTATGCTGAGGAAGAATTTTCGCGGGAAAGGAAAAGATTTATTTTTGAATTCTTCTGTGCAAGAGGGGCGCACTTCATTAATTGATTTTTTTGGAATAAAAATCAGAGTTTAAATCTGATTTGCAGCCAGTAGTTCTTCATTGAGGTTTGATGTTCAATCAAATAAATTCGCCATTCTTCTTCTGTCTTTTCATATTGGCAAAAGTTCTGGCCAAAATCTTAACTTCGTCCAATTTACTTTCAGCTTGCTTTTTCGCAGCAATTTAATTATTTAACTGGCTGAAAGTAAATTTTCGAATCCAAAGCATGGGAATAAATTATTTGAAAAAGTCTTTGTATTAATGTTAATTTTATGACTGTAGGTTGAAGACCACGGTAGGCGAAGTCAAAGAAGCTGAAAATGAAGTTTGCCAGCAAAGGTGCTCAGCGGGAGACCAAAGTCATTTCAAAATGGAAGAATGTCGTAGACACCGATCTCGGACATGTCGACTTTGATGAGTTTAAGAAAAGAATGTATGGGCAGAATGGACTTCCCACGCCAATAGCCAGACGGATAGTTAGAAACGGGATTTTTCAGGCAGCTGGATTCCCACCGGCAATGGATTGTGCAGAATTGATGGTGGAATGTGCTATCCACTATGATCCTCAGAAGAGGCAGATAATCGCACCTGATGGAAGAATCTTGGCACACTTGGGCAAAGTGGCAATCCAGGAAACCTTCGGTATCCCAGAACATTCACGGACGGTCTATAAGACCAAGGAAGAAGCCAAGAGGTTATATGACAGCAAGCCCGATTTGTGCGCCACAACAGTTAACAAAGTATGGATGGACAAGCCTAAGCCATCAATAAAGAAGATGCCCAAAAGACCTCGTCGGACAGATTTCAAGGAAGATTTCGGAGACATCATCCTGATGCTAAACAGAGTAGCCGGCAACCCGCAAGGTGCCTTTTTCGAGAGCTGGATGTACTATTTCATAGACGAGATTACTTTTGGCGTCAAAATGTTCAACTGGTCACGGATGATAAGTGACAACCTCCACGAGCAATTGATCAACCTCGAAGAGACTAAGTCTTTTCATATGAGTTCGTATGTTGTCTACTTGTTGGCTAGATCATACAAGTATCCAGGGCTAATTTGCAAGGGAAAAATTGGCAACGGGGAGAACGAACTTAGGCCTTACGACTATTACCCACAACTCCAGTTGAAGGAGAAGACTCACTTCAGGAGGGTGCATGATGCCTTCCTAATGCATATTACCAGAAAGCTTCAAGGAGGAGTGCATTAGAGGTTGAGCCATGAGGCGAAAAGTCTTATCAGTAAATACGGATCTTGGTTCATCCAGTTCTCGAAATTCACATATATCAGGATCCAGGGATTTACTGGAAACCCCTATAAATTGCCCATCTATCCGACAAATCGGATGATTTTGCTCGAGGTCCTGAGACAGTTAGAGGAATATCAAAGCATCTAGAGGCCAACCAAGAAGGCATCTGTCACATTCCCATTTTTCATTGGGAACATGTTGGAGTATTGTCCATCAGCACAGGCAGTCGAGAGTGCAAGGTTGGAGATCCAGTGGTATCCATTCACAGCCTACAAGTCCAGGGTCAACTTTGATCCGCATCATAATATTCGGACAGTAGAGGGGAGAAAGTACAAGCACATAATGGAACTGGAAGATTTCTGGGCAAATGCTGCCAATGAATACGAAGTCAGGAGGAGGCTATGGTCCAGAATGCCACTAGACTTCATGAGGGCAATTGAGTTTTGCCGGGTGCCTGACCAGTTGCAGGACGATGGGAACCACATCTAGCCACGCTTCGAGGCAAGCCGACCTCTTCCTCCAGTGAAATGGTCAGAACCTGAGCACGCAGACTTGGCAACCTTAATGAGACCAGTGACTAAATATTCTCAGTGGTGGGTTGACTATCATGCCCAAGAATTGAGACAGAGAGGAATCACACTCACATATGATCTACTGAGCGAGTTAGAATCATATTCTTCTAATGCCGGTGCATCCCATCAGGACTTGGTTGGGATCGGAGAGAAAAGGAAGGAAATAGTCCCAAGTACAGAGCCTGCTTCCAAGAGGCATAAGGGAGAACCATCTCGTTCAGCAGCATCCTGGAACATTGACGAGCTGGTGGCTACTATAGACGAGTCCTTGGTAGAGATGCTTGAACCTCCTGCAGTTCAGGAAGAGAATGATGAACCTATTCAGCTGGATGACGAGGAACCCTTGTCACCTACGGGCACGGAAATCTTAGGTTTAGACAATGAGATAGAAGTTCGGAATAATGACTTCGAGGAGGGAATGATTTCAGCTCTCAGAGGGGTTGTGGATGTTCCGAATGAGGAAGAGGTTCAGGTAGAGGATGGAATTGAGCAGCCGACCATTCCAGAGTGGCTGATGGAAAGAATGAAAATTCAGGTACCTACAGAAGCTCAAGAAGAGGAGGATGATACTGCCGATTTCTTGGCAAGGTTGGAGCAAGTCGCAATCAAGAAGCCCGCCAGGAAATTCTCCACCATTCAGAGGAACGAGACAGGCAACTGTTCCGTACACATTGCAGTACCCACGGTGGACAAGCCACGAGACGAGATCACCCCTCAGGAGTATGCCATGACCACTGTTGACCTTGGCCCGACCTCGAAAGGTCAAGAGGTGGAGGAATTAGATAATTCTGTCTCGACCATCAAAGCGAGACTGGAAAAGGAAGTGGCTAAGAAAAAAGAGTATAAGAAGGAGGTTGAACGTCTTAAGGGATATATACAGCATTTGACCCAGCCACTTGATCAGGGTAATGCGATTGTTCCTCCTCTCCTCAATTCGTCACAGGAGGTGACCAAGGATGTCGAGTACGGAATGGTGACGACCAAGGAAGCTCAGGACTGGATGGCGAGCGAAGGCACAGAAGCGGCATTGTTCATGGAGAAACTGGCACTTGCTTATGGGAAAACCTCATGCTTCCTTTCCAGACTTATGGATATGGCGGAAACATGGGAAGGTATTCCGGATATGCAGGAGAGGCTTATTCCATGCCTTAGGCTATTGAAGGGCACTCCAAGAGAGGAGTTGGTCGACAGAAAGGTGATTGCTGCAGGAGCAGCATATGATTTCAATCACTGGTTTTGGGCAGTAACTATACGTAGGGAAGTTTTGGAGAAGGCAAAAGTGGATGGACTTAGAATCAAGGAGCAGGTAAAGGACATTCGGGAGAAAATTCACATGACAATTGCAGAAATGTTTGATCAAGAGATTGTCCGAGAAAAGGATATGCAGCTGGAGGAGCTGAAACGAAAGGTTCATGGGGTTTTCTTCTCGACTACTGGACCACTTCTAAGAAAGGATTTTGCGAAAGTAGCAAGTCTTTCAGCCATCCGGAATGATTTCAGGAAGCAGGAAGCGGAATGGGCAAATACCTTTTCCAAATGTGCAGAGAACTTGGATGAGCTTGAATTCCGGATCAGCGTGCTGCCACCTGTCACAATGGAGGAAGTCGTTGCAGTAGTGTCCAGATTCGTCGAACGCAATGCTGCTCAGAAGGATAACGACGCCTCTCCTAGAATATAGCATTAACTGCCTCTCTGCTGATAGTTTACTGATAGATAACTCTTGTTATTTTGGGAAACCCTAATTAGGGTTTGGTTGTAATAATCTGTAGGAACCCTAGTTTCCTCCGTTTCTCAAATCTGACAGTTTTGTTTGGCTTTTCTGACGTTTTTTGGTTTTTTTGTAATTTTTGGGTTTTTTGCATGTAATTGAAAGAATGCGATTTTGCTTAAAAAATGATAATAAATTCAATACAAATAAATCTACCTTGAAAACGATGAAATCAATAGCTAGAATGGACGCCAATCTTAATATAAATCTTCTGAGACAGTTACAATGATATTCCAGATACATGCAAGGTAAAAGGCAAATAAATTAAGAAACCTGGTTTTTGATACAGCAATAAATGATCAGCTGAAAAGGTACGGCTGCAATGAATATTTGTTTTCTCCTCCAGTTTGATGATCTCAAAAGCCTCCAGTAACCCCAGCGCTCCAAGATGATGAAGATTGAAGGTCAGAAGATAGGCGCTTTGGCTCAAGACAAAAAAACACGCCTTTTCATGCAAGTACGGCCTGACAGAAAGGTACGGCCTGCTGCTGTAATAAATGCAATTTGTACGGCTCTTCTGGAATCTCTGGAAATGATGAATATAGGCGCCTCTGTGCAATAACTCTTCTGAATAATGAATATCTCTGATAACTTTGAAGTTTGACTCAATATGAAGCTCTGTAATTTCTTCTGAATGAAGAAATCTCTCAGCTGCAATAGATCAAGTGTTATTTCACACTCTCTGAATTGCTTCCAGTGGAGATGGCTCGTTCCCTAAGGAATTCGAACTTGAAACCCTAAAGTCTCTTGCTCAGATCAAAGTTGATCAATTTCTCAAAATCAATAATCACATAATGGCACAATTCCCAAGGCAAAACCCTTTATCTCTTGAAAAGTGCGATTTCCTCAATAATAGGGTTTCATTAAAATATTCAACTTTTAATTCTTTTAATATCTCAATAGTCTCAGCCAAATAATTATAATAAAATATAATTCTCAATTTGGCCCCTTCTGATGATGGCGACCCCCTCAAATAGAATCACTTAAGTTATAATTTAATATTATAACTTTATATTATAATCATCAAATAATTAATATTTAATTAATACAATTAAATATTAATATCTCCCTCGTTATTCATCCGATGACTGATCCGTCTGAAGCTGACGAACACTGCCAAAGCCATACTGCTAAAAATAGCAGGGGTCCCACGCTGACTGCCAGGAACTGCTAAAAATAGCAACTTATGCAAGAAGTCTCCGATCGAGCCCAAACGAAAGCCTACTGATCAAACTCGCCAACTGAAGCTGAGCCAAGCTCCAAAATGACCCCCTATCTAGTCCATTAGCCTACGAGGGTCGTATGATAGGCCAATCCTGTGCTCCGAGAGATGTCACTGAGAAGGGGACATGACATAATCTTGGCCGTTGATCTTGTTTTAATCTCGGCCCTTCATTTCATTTTTGAAACTCTATATAAACTGATGCTCTCTCACTTTCATTTGTGTGGAGACAGAGTATGAGATTGTTGCATTGAGACTATTTCGAATAATAGAAGCTCTTGAGCATGATTTGCCTTGAATAACTTTTATTGTCAAATAGTAAGCGAGGTTGCATATCTTCTTCCGCCATAGATTAAAGTTAGAAGTAGATTAAGTAGAATTTGCTTTGAAAGTGGTTAATTGAATGAGAGATTGATCGTATTGATTCAATGGTGAAGTGTAGCTCATACTTTCTTCGAATGGATGATTTGCATTCGATGCGTAAAGTTAGCCTGAGCTCTTAATTGTGGAAGCTTAACTTCAGCCTCATTCAAGGTTTGAAAATTATTATCACAACCCTTGAAGATTGCACCCATTTTGCGTATGTTGTCCAGCAGGAGGCGAAACAAAGTGTGGTTTATCCCCTTCACCAAATCCTTACTGTCTCTTGAGTTCTTAGGCATAAACTAGATTCTCCTGAACCCTTATTCTTTTTGCCATTTTTTTGAGATCCGCATTGAAAGTCCTAAAGTGAAGAAAGCCTTCAATGATAAATTCCCTAAGTCCTAAACTTGTGAAGATTTTCTTATGCAAGTCCCCTTGTTTATTACCAGCATATCACAATGGCCATTGAGCTTATCCACATGTTGAGACCCGACAAAAGAAACCTTGGAATCGCCATATGATCTTCTCGCAATCTTAGCATACGTGGTGGTTTTTCAAGAGAGGATAGAGTGTCTTTGGACATTTTATTCTGTGTGTTCGGTGGATGATAAAACGTACACCAACAGTACCCAAACCAAATTTTTTGCTTCATTACAACATTTTGCTTAAAATAGTCTAAACCTTGTAAATTGTCATCATAAGTCAGTTTTTGGGAAAATTAAGTATGGGCTTTTAGTTAGTTTGATGTCTAGATGTTGGTAAAAATTGGAAATTTTGAAAATTAGGGTTTCCAGACCCCTATTTTTAGGTAAAAAACCCTAAAAAATTGAAACTTGTTAGAACTGATTGAAAATTGTTTTGATTGGCTTATTTCACTTCAAGATCACAGAGGTGAAGTCAGAATCAGGAAAAAGTTAGTTTAAGTCTGGTGGGTAGTTTTCACTTTTTCAGGAGAAAATTTAGGACCTTCGAGGTCCTCAATGGTAGATGGCCAGATACTAGATGTCAAAATCTAAGCTTAAAACGCTCCAACGATGATTCTATGGCTAGATATGTTCAAAATGATGCTTTGTCTTAGAGGGGATTTTTGTCGAGGTGAAAATCATTGAAATTTTTGTAACTCTAGAAATAAAAGAGCCCCTGGAGGCCAGGGGCACCCTAGATTTTAGAGCCCCAGATCATCTTTTTGAGATTTGTCACTTCCAAGAAGACTTCTCCTGAATACTGTCAGCTTTGCGATGAGCCTATCGGCTAGTCCGAAAGATCTGTCTAGCACCTAAAATTGGAGATTGAACGAGAAATGAGGGAGATGAAAATTTGACTAACACTAGACTAGAAAAGCGCCCTTAGAGGCCAGGGGTGCCCATCTTCTTGAGGTACTAGATGAAGGTTTCTGGCCAAATGATACCCAGGGTGTTTGTCTCATACTTGATCAAGCTTCGCAATGAATCCGTTAGCGGGTTAATCTGAGTTGTTGAATTGTCAGAATCAGGAGTCAAACATAAGGTTTTAATCATGGTCAAAATGTCAGAAAAGAGCAAAAGTGCCCTTGAAGGCCAGGGGCACCCAAGGTTTTGAATCCTCAAATGTAGTTGTTTGGGTTAACTCAGATACTTATCCTGTTCGTGATCCTTCTAGCTTTCCATTGCATATCTTAGCCGGGTCAGAGGACTTGTCAACAGCCTGTAGTTGGAGTTTAAGTGGATGTTCAACCATTTTGAAAAATGGCTAACTCTGGGAGGAAAAGCGCCCCTGGAGGCCAGGGGTGCCCTAGTCTTTTACCTAGCAGTTGATGTTTTCAAGAAAAGTGCTCTCCAAGAGCTCATGTTCAAAATTGAGCTAGCTCCGTAGTGAGCCTGTAAGCTAGTTCTGAAGTTTTGCCAAGTGCCGGAGAACGGGAGATGAAGTGAGGTCAAAATCACCTTCAGAATGATGAAAATGCATGAAAATTGACTAAGTCTGAAGGTAAAAAGCGCCCTTGGAGGCCAGGGGCGCCTTGAATTTTGAAGCCTTAGAAGTTAGAATTAGAGTTTGCAGCTTCGAGGAGTTTCTTGTTAGTTTTGATCTTGCTCTTCAATGAAATTGTTAGCCAGTCTTTTGGATAGATCAGTCAATTAGAATCAATGATTGAACATAGGCTTCGGTGATGTTTGCAAATGAAATTTTCAAGAAAATTTCCAAGTTTGGAGTAAGGCATCTAAAGTCAAAGTTTGACTTTTTGAACTTAGTGTCTTGGTCGCCCCATAAAGGTGGAGTTTTCGAACCCAACCTAAAATAATATTAAAACTCTAGTTTTGCTTCCTAGTCGACTTCAACAGTACTTAATTTTTGCATGCATGTGACGAATAACTGAAGTGCATGTTGGGTGGCGCCCACTTTAAGTGAAGTCTTCAGTTTTGTTAACTAAATGAGGTCCAATCCAAAGGTGACACCCAATTTAGGGCTAATATTTCATCCAGTTAACTGATATTTGAGGTCCAATAATATTTTGGCGCCCAATTTAGGAAATTGCATGCATTTGTGACGCCTTTCTTCATAAATTTCATTTATTAAGGCATTTGGGCGTCCATTATTCTCATCACAGGTGGAAGCAAACACATATTTTCTTGAGCAAGCAAAGATTTGAAGGTGCTACGGGTGATATTTTTTAGTGTTCTTGGCAGTGCCAAGTCCAGATTGTTCAGAGGATTTATTTTTCAGACTTCATCAAATCTTAGTCAAGACATAGGTGTCATTTTCAAGAGGAAGAATAATAACTTCTATTTTCTATCTCTAAAATTCTTTTATCCTTGTCTTAGGGTTTCCCTCACATGTCAAAGTAAACAACATAATTTTCATAATCTGATCATCTGGGTTGACATAATTCAACGTTAGCAACAAAACCCATGTTTTTGAATTTTTTGAGAAAATTGCCTCGTTATTTCACATTTTGAAGTATTGTGTTTTTTTCCTAAGATTCTTTTGCATGTGGGCCAAAAACTTAGTTTTTCCAAAATCGAATCATTTCGGTTTGTTCAACTTATCAACGCCTACAAAACCCATGCGCCAATTTTTCTCGGGAAAAATTGCCCCCAGTGCCCCTACAACTTCTATAGTTCTAATCTGAAAAACCTTTGCATGCCTTAGTAAAAATCGTTTTTTCGAGTTTTTGACGATCTGGTTGGCTTGAAATTTCATTCTCTACAAAATCCATGTTTCAAAAAATTTCCGAAAAATTATCTCGCAATTGGCTATTTTTAGCCTCATCCGGAGCCATTTTTAGCTTTTTTCTGAAGTTTTCCCAAATATATCCGACTTTACAGTCAAAAATCTAGTTTTCCAAAATGCAATTCAACCCAATAGAATACAAGGCCAAATCGGTCTTAGTTCATGACTTTTTGAAAACCTCTGATATAGGCTTGGGTCATGTTTATCCAGTGATCAAATTGAGCACGTTGGGGGGCATTGATAGCTCGACAGTCAAGATCGCTCAGGTTTTCTTGCAGCAACATCTATTCGTATCACGGTGTTTGATCATGAGTTCGTCATTGCTTGCATTAAGCATTACGACTCATCTACGAGACAAATTAGATCAGCCGATGGGAGAGTCATTTGCAGCCTCAAGCCAAGGGATATTGAGAAGTGCTTTGCCATTCCACCCCGTTCAGACAACTTTGTCATAGTCAGGGAGGATTGCGACAAGATATGGCATGGAGACAAAGAAAGATCTCAGAGAAAGGTTGCTCAAAGGTGGCTAAAAGAACAAAAAACCAACTTGCCAAAGAAGATTGGCTGTGGGGAGTTCAAGGATGAGGTTGCTATCTTGATAACTTTGCTCAACCGGATTACAGGTCAAGAGGAAGCTCATATTTTTCGACCATGGATGTTCTATGTCATTTCCCGGATTATTGACAATAAGGAACACTTTGACTAGGCTATGTTGATTAGTGAGATTATTCACCAACAACTCACAGGATTCCTTAAATTCCATGAGTTTCACATGGTTTCTTATCTTGTATACTTAATTGCTTTCCAAGGCAATTTTAGAACTTTGAAGACCATTGGAACCCTTGGCTCTCAACATGTTCATGAATATTACTCACAATTGGAGTTCTCAAAGGCTGAACAGGATTTTAAACAGGTGAATGATTACTTCTTGATGAAGACAGCCAGAGACCTTGATAATGAGATGCACATCAGAATATCGGGCGAGGCAAAATCAGAAAATGAGAGTTGAGCAGATTGGTTCATCCAGTTTCCCACTTTCACATATATTCGAGTGTATGGTTACACCAGAGAGCCTATGATGCTACTTAGATATCCATTGGACAAGGTCTTGTTCATGGAGTTCCTAAGACAGGTTCACGATGTTCATACTTTTCTTCGCAATCGGCACAAACAAGCATTCACCTTTCCTTTTGGATTGGGTATTTTCAAATGTAGGACGGCTACTGATTGCAAGTTGACGGGCAACGATTTGTCAAAACTCAATCTCAAGTATCTCACTGAGAAGCGTTTCTATGATCCCTTGGGTCACTATGCGGCTCGGTTGGAGCGAAGTCAGTCACATAGGCCAGCATTTGAGGACTTTTGGGTCAATTGCGAAGATGAATTTGAAGTGCACATAGGTCACTATTGTAGACTTACTCTTCCTCAGCTTGTTGATTTTCTATCAGAAGACGTTGAAGGTTTGTTAGATGATGACGGAGAGGTGTTACTTAGCACATTCGTCAAGGATCAAGTTGCTCGCCAGCCACTTCGCCAATCAGTTTGGTATGCCAAAGAGAGTACTTGAGTGGAGCTGTCAAGAGGGGTTATCAAGACTAGCATGTATTTCTTGGACAGCAAGAGGAGACGGAAGGAAGTTCTAGGTGTAGAGCCACTAGGTGTTTTCTTCACTATTTTCTACATTGAGGTCGAGACCTAGAGTTAAGGCCATAATGCATCCACCTAAAGGTGTTAGAGTTAGTGGAAACACAAAGGGAATGAACAAAAGTAAGTGAAAGCAGATCGAGAAGGCACCGGAAGTTCCAGTAGAGCCAGTGGTGCAAGCTGGAGCTGGGTGTTCATCTCCTGGTTCACCATTTTCTCCTCAGTCACCTCCCATCCAGATTGATATTGACTCAGAGCCAGAATTGTCGGTTTGTGAAACTTCAGTACCAGTTGATCCACCGGAGAACGACACAGTTGCAACAGTTTCGCCCAGAGAGGTTGATATTGATCACTCATCATGGCTTGAGAGGACTTTGGAAAGAAGAAGGCGAAAGCCTTCCTATCAGCTGGATCTATCTGAGTTTGGTAGTCCCTATCAAGATAAGTCAAACAAGAAGATCAAAAAGTAGGTGCACATAGAGAAGACTCCTAGAGCAGAGATCGTTGTTGAGGTTGCTACACCACCTAAGGGCAAGAGTCTGGATGAAGTTGAAGTTGGTGATTTCACCTTCATCAGAGCTAATCTTGGTAGGAGCACTTGGCACGTGGATGTGAGCCTCTTTAAGGTTGTTGCAAGTAATCTTGAAGAGAAAGTCATGAAGGATAGAGAAGACAAGGTAGCCCTCAAGGCTGAGAATAAGCAGCTACAACAGTACATCTCGGATCTTCTTCATGGAACCTCAAGCAAGGCACAAGTTCTTCCACAACTTCGAGAGACACCTGTAGATCAACAAAAGTTGGGTCGGTTAGTCAATCGTGGAAAGCTCTTGGGCAATTGGATTGAGGGTTTCATTGTTGCAGGCATATACCTTCTCACAGAATTATATCAGTTGAGGTACGATGCACATGATCTTCGTCAAGGAATCTAGCGGCTTGAATTGACTATGGTAAAGAGCAAACCGAAGGACTTGATTCTTATTTCTCAGTTGGCAGTTGCATACGATGCCGTTGTAGCAAATGAGGATAAAAGGAAGCTTTTCGCTTGGAGAGAACAACACCTCTTCAAGGTGGAAACATATGAAAGAATCTCTACAAAGCTGGATGCAATCAAAGAAGATGTTGCCGGTGCACTCAAACTTGTGAGCGGATTCGTCACTTAGATCCCGTGCTATTATCTTCATGAAGATGGTACATACGTTGATCTCAAGGTTGTGCAAACTGAGTTCCAAAATTTGGTGCATGACAGTCTTAATGGTGATCCTGTGGCAGCCAAGTTGAATCACTTCTCGGTGATGTCAATGAACTTCGACAAGTTAGTTGAAGAAGTCAAAGAGTGCCAGAAGATGATCAAGGATGGAGAGAAGGAGTTGAGTAGACAGTCTATCATTGTGGATAGCGTTAGAGTGCTAGAAGATGAGACAGTTAATGAATTCATGGAGGAGGTGATAGCCCAGGACGGCTTGGAGTAGACAGATAGATGGATCTCCAGTTATTTCCGAGGATAGAGTCATAAGCAAAAGTCAACTCAACGTCATTCTTGAGTTCTGATTGCTGATTTCATGCATGTTTATCTCATCTTTAAGATATCTTTTGGAGGAGGTCGGACTTTTAGTTAGGATCCAGTTAACTGATGTTAGTTATCAGTTGACTTTCATTTCAATAAGGACTTGTATGTTGCAAACGTCCATTTTAATTTAGTTTAGTTCAATTAACTGAAGGTAGTTTTTGAGTTAACTGATTAGTTGCTTATAGTTAGACTTAAAGAAACTCTTGCATGCTTGCAAGATTGATTGTAAACTCAAGGAGATTTTAGGGTTCCCTACTCCTTGAAGTTCTATAAATAAGAGCACCCTTGCTCATTTGTAATGAACTTTTGCTGTAATAACAAATTGTTGTGCCACCTTGCGTGCAATATTGCTATACTGTATTTGTTCACTTAGTTAAATATAATGCTGGTTTGATCGTTCATTGTGTGTGTGTTGTAATGTCCCCTTTTTCAGTGTGATCTTGTTTGATGATGGTTAGCCTATTACTCGGACTCTCATAGGTTGACGGGATCTGGTTAGGGGGTCAGTGGCCGTTTTTGGTGGGTATTGTCATTCCCACTCCTTCACTTCAGTATTGGATTCAATATAGGCATTTGTTGTTCAGTGTTCGCCACCTTCCGACGACACGGGAAAATACTAAGTTTGGAGGGAGTTATGAATATTTTTGTGGTTAAGTTAATTATTTAACTTATTGGTATATTATAAAGTCAAATTGACTTTATAAAAGTTAAAAAGCCACTTAAATATATTAAAGTAATGACTTAAGGATTATAAAGTGAAAAATTAAATCACTCAAGTCAATTAAAGGTGCGCTCACTTCTTAAAGTGGAAATTAAAACTATTGAATGGAATTAAATACATTTTAATGTATTTAATAGCAAATGGCGTCACTTTTAGAGAATCGTGCCTTTTTGGAGATATAAGGCAAAAGGGGCAATTCAACCTCATAAAATTTTATGATAATTTGAAATTGCTTCTATATTATCTTCTCTGTGCATTTCTTTGAGACAAGGGTTATAGTGAATTACGACCATTGGAGAGCGAGAATTCTTCAGTGTTTTGCAGAGTTGAGGCTGTGAAAGACCAGCTGAATCTTTGCTATAGGGATGGCTTCATTTCAGAAGTCAATTTGATCTTCATTAGAGATTTACTTTTCAGTTGTTCACAGTTTTCAATAAGGAAGGGCAAATTGGTTGAGTTTCCTTCATTCAACAGCTATAGGCAACAAAGATCTCCAGCTGTACCTTTCTCCTTGTTGACCGTACATTCTCCTTGAGTTGGTTGTACTACTCTTGGGAGGCGTGTTTCTCAAAAAGGCTAAAACGCCTTTCTTTTGGGCTCACATTGGTTATCATCTTGGACGCCTTGATCTCTCAAGGCTTTTGATGTAGTTTCTGAGCAGGAGAAATCCAAATCTAGAGGTGGAAGTTGTTTTTCTTTAGATTACATGGTTCTTGACTGGCAAGCTCTAGAAATTCTTATTTAATTAATCTGGAGGTTTTCGAGTATGTTTGTTGTATGTAATCTCTTTGTTGCAATTATTTAAAACTTATTACAATGGCAGTTTCTCAGTTTTTGCTTTAAATTCTATTTTACCATCATTTTATGCTTGGCGCACTTCCTTAAAGTTGCCTAAAAATTCACCAAAACAAGCAAAAACAACAAACAGTTAGTGTTCAGTTCAGAAGTTGAGGTTGAGCCAGCTGGGCTCATCACACATGTCTTGTTATGCAATTTGCTGTCCCAATTTTATTCTTGTTGTGATTAATAAGCTTTGCTTCATATCTACACCTCAGATAGAGTATTTTACCTCCTGGGGAATTTAGAGATGAAGATTATCATTTGATGTTGTTTGTAGTAATCTTGTTTGCAGCCTACACCTCGGATAGAGTATTTTACCTCCTTGGGAATCCTGTGATTGAGCTTGTTGTTTAATGTTTGTTTCTAGTAACCTACTTTCAGCCTACACCTCAGATAGAGTATTTTACCTCCTTGGGAATCTTGAGAACTAGTTTACCATTTGTTGTCGTTTTCAATAACCTTTATTTCAGCCTACACCTCAGATAGAGTATTTTACCTCCTTGGGAATCCTGTGATAAAGTTTATCGTATGAAAATTCCCTGCTCCTAATTCCTCTTGCTCTGTTTATCTAGAGGAGATAGGATAGTTTTAGCATTAGCTTAGTTGTAGTTAAGATCTGCGAAAACCAGAGAAAAACCTTAACTGCAATGTATTGGTTTTCTTAACCTTGTGCCTCTTCCAACTGAGTCAAAAAGATAGGATTTAGAATAATTTACTTTTTCATGCATATCAGCAAAAGAGAGAGCTTCCCCTCCTAATTTGAAGAGCAGTTCAACTGTACATAGCTGTCTGTTGCCAATATGCACTCTAGAGGTGCGAATTGTAATGCCAACATGATCCATGCATGATTGTAAATGGCTTTGGTAATGGACTTTGACTTGATTATGCTAATTTGGCCCAATCAGGTTTTGTAATTTCTTGTATTGTTCTATACTAATTTGTTGCATGAAGAGTCCAAAAAATAGTGGGGTGTCTATCCGTGGAAGATGATGGATTAGTTGAGTCATTTGAGGTACTTGGTATTGTAATGGGTTGTCTTTGAGTTCATGGAGGATTAATATATGAAGGCTTCAACTCTTTTTAAGAATTGTTTTATTATGAAGTGCTTAGTTCTTTTGGCGAGCTGGTTTATGTGAAACCCTCGAGTCCGCTGGGGCCAAGTTTTATGTTGAGTCATTGCCTATCTCTCTTGAAACATTGCTTTATTGTGAACTACTTAAGTTTGCCGGGTCATTGCTTCATGTGATGTCATTTGAAATTTTTTTTGCTTATCCATTGCTTTGATTTGTATTTTTTCAACCCAAACAGTCTCTAACCATGCATGTTGGTAATTAACCTTGGAATCCCTGAGTCGAATTCATGAAATCCTTGCTGAAATTGAATTCCTGTTAGGATTTCTTTGAATAAAATCTTTGTAGAAATTTTGGGAATAAATTCAATGATTGACAAATACCTTCAGGTCCTTGGGTCAAGTGGCTAGAGGATTATTATCAGTCATGATTGAGTCATAAAAGGAGAAAAATTGAATAGTAGCTTGCAAATAATTGCTGGCTAAGGCTAAAGAGAACAATTAATGTACAAAGATGTCCTTACACCAAATGGCTTAGTTAAACAAAAAGATTGATAGTAAGTGAAAAATGATTTGTATTGATGACTAGATTCTATCCATAGATCTAAAGATGGGTATTGTTGCTACGAACAATATATACTCAATAGATATGTTCTTTTATGTTAAGAAATAAACTATGGTAGTTAGGAACCTAGGAAAATCTCCTAGAAATCCTTTATACATTTTTTACTTGACCATTTTGCCAATTTGCTTTACTCTTTAGAGTTTTGTTGTACCCAAACCAAATTTTTTGCGTCATTAAGGAATTTTTCTTAAAAGAGTCTAAACCTTGTAAAATGTTGTCAAAATACAGTTTTTGGGCAAGTTAAGTATGGACTTTGGTCAGTGTAATGTCAGTCGTTAACGACAATTGGTCAGGGCTTGGTGTTAAAACCTGAGCCTGGAACTCAAAGCAGGACATTTTGTGATGAGAGATGCTGAAGAGATACTTCACGATAGAGGAATACCCCTATAAGGTCAATTCAGTAGTCAGAACGGTGAAGATATTAGCATGAAACAGATGGAAATTTCAAGCAAAAAGAAATTCTGCGCCCCTGTAGCCCAAGGGCGCCCTTCATTCTGAAGGCCCAAATTTAGTACGTTTTGGTTGTAGATGTTTCAATCTCTTCAGAATTCAGTCAACTTTTCGGCAAGCTATCAAGCGAGGTCGTATGATGTAATGTCCCCCTTTTTTTAGCGTGATCTTGTTTTGAGTGTGTTAGCCTATTACTTAGACCCTTGTGGGCTAACTGTTTTGATTAGAGGGTCAGTGGTATCAGAGCATTCAAACATCATTGTCAAGTGCCAAAAACCAAAAACACAGCAATCAGAAGTTTATATCAGCATATATCAGCTTTACATGACAAGTGTTTGACAAAATTCCCATGGCAGAAATTGAAAGGTTTTGAGTCTATATTAGCAGGGCTCATCACAGTGGTATCAGAGCTCTGATCCTGCCAGCCTGAAGGGTTAGCAACTTCTATGCGGTCACACCAAGACAAATTTGACAGGTATTGTTCACACAGGGGTTGAACAGCAAAGTGGTTATCATGGCTTCTAAATTTGTTGATGAAGTAATGGTTGCTTATGAGGAATATATAGCATTTCCAGATAAGATAAAAGATCACCTAGACTTCGAACAATATATGAAGCATCGGATGGTTTATAATAAGCAACGAAGCAAATCAAAGAAATGTGAGCAGAAAAATGTAGAGAGCATTTCAAATAATATTCAGCAGAAACCTATGCCATCACAACAAAGATTAACTCGTAGCTTGCAGCAGTCTGAAGACTCCATTTCAAGACAAAGCTCATCACAAAACAAAAAGAAATTGAGTTTCTTTGATGTGTTTGGGTTAAAAAGGGATCAATCAGCAGTTAGTGACCAGCATACAACTGATCTTATGGAGGACAAAAATTAGACTTACATAGAAGTAGATGTTGGGCACAGGACACTTCAGGATGAGCAAGTGTTGTATGAAGACAAACCAGTTGCATTAGAGCAGCCACATGAAGATAAGGTTCCTTGTGATGCTTCATCAATTACTATGAAAGAAGAAGTGTATAGAAATATGGCTTCTACAACATATTTTGAGACAACTTCTATTGAAGAGAAAGTTTTACACCATGATAGTGGTTTTGTTAAACCCCAGGAAGATATTATCAGCACTAACGGAGATGATATCAGCCTTGAGATCAATTCTGATTTTATGAACAGCAGTCCATTACTTTCACAAAATCATGAGGTGACGGATAAAGTACATGAAGATGGTCATGTTATGGAATCTCCTAACATTAGCATTGAAGTTTTGCATGTTGAGCTTGAAGAATGTTTGGTGGATTCAAGTCACAAACAGTCTGATTTTATATATCAGACCTTGGAAGATGTGAACAAAACTCAACTTTTGTGTGATGGGTGGCTACAAAGGGCTAAGAAGGCAAAGATGTTGGCTGCTCAAGCAAAACAGCGTTTGCAAGAGGTCAAGGAACGCTGCAGCCAGCTAGATCAAGCAAAGAAACAAAGAGAGTCACACCTTAGATCTCTAATTCTTCCAAGAGAAGAACTTGTAAGAGGTGAGCATGCTATGGATGGACTTGCAGTGACTTTGGCAACAAAGGTGTGTGAGGATATTGTCATAATAGTAGCTTCTACCTTGCTAGTTGGGCCATCTTATGAGGTACATAGCAGCAGTACCTTTGATGATATTGTGTGCGAAGTTGATAGCACACACAATGTTGCTTATCAGTTTGTTGAGCCAATTCAGGAGTATGAGTCGATTTATTGTTCTAGGGATTCTGAGATGGGTGATTTAGATCAGCATGGAGTGATTGTGCAGTTTTTGAATAATCCATTATTCGAGTTTGATGGTGGATTAGTCTATGATAATCCACTCTTCCAGTTGGAAACTGATCACACTTCTGATACTAGTTTGGCTTTGGGCAATGATCACAGTGTTTGGGATCTTTCCAATACATCGGGGTTCCAAACATGACTCACGAAGGAGTTTTACAGTGTGTACACGGTGAGGAGTGCTTACAGTTTTGCCTTTGATCCACCTGTACATGATTCGTATTCAATGCACAATTCTTGTGCGCATGATGATTCTCTTTGCGTAGTCGAGGGAAGCAAATCATTTTTGTGCTCAGAGTCACCATCTTCACGAGGTGAGACTAGAGGCTGCAAGTTCCAGACTGAGTTGTTTGCAAGGGATTACTTGCAAGATCAAAGGTTGGATTACCATCATGCTGGTGTGTACCTGACAGAGTTTGCTACTCCTGGGTTTCATGGAGGTTGTAGTGGTAGTGGACATGATGGTTTGGTTAGTTATCACATCCCTAGGAGTTTTAGAGGGACTGTCGAGAGATGTTGTGTTGCGGATGCTTCCCAATATTCTTACTTTATTACGATGGATGGATGTGAGTACCGTTTATATTGGGATCCAGGTGGCGACAGGATTGGTACTGTGTTTTGGTTGGGTCCTAGTGGATTGCTTCACCACTTCTGGCATGGTGAAGTTGAGATCAGTGTTGAGCAGTGGAAGAAAGTTGATGATAGTAGGGACATTTCACATCACTATCCTTGGGATCCTGGTGGAGTGGTTGATCCTTTGCTGTTGAGAT
Source organism: Sequoia sempervirens (assembly GCA_007258455.2). Lineage (NCBI taxonomy): Eukaryota > Viridiplantae > Streptophyta > Pinopsida > Cupressales > Cupressaceae > Sequoia > Sequoia sempervirens. The sequence continues at coordinate 171,319 of VDFB02337343.1, forward strand.
TGCTTGCGGTCAAGCAATTTTAGGGAGGGCAGATTGTAATGTCCCCCTTTTTTTAGCATGATCTTGTTTTGAGTGTGTTAGCCTATTACTTAGACCCTTGTGGGCTAACTGTTTTGGTTAGAGGGTCAGTGGTATCGGAGCATTCAAACATCATTGTCAAGTGCCAAAAACCAAAAACACAGCAATCAAAAGTTTATATCAACTTTACATGACAAGTGTTTGACAAAATTCCCATGGCAGAAATTGAAAGGTTTTGAGTCTATATTAGCAAGGCTCATCACATATGAGTTGGAGAACTTTGACAATCGAAGGTGGAAGCAGAAGGTACGAAGAGGTTTCACATCACAGAGGCTGTCAAGTTTGCAGTTTTTGCGCCCCTATAGCCCAGGGGCGCCCATTAATTTGACCCCTTAAATGGATGAATTTGCATTTTCCATCTCTCGAAGATCTTTTCTAATTCACTTTAGCTCCGCGATGGACCTGTTCGCGAGATCATCAGACATGCTGAGTGATCATGATAGTGGTTCTACTGAGCACGTAAAATAGAGGGTGGATAAAAGCAGAAATGTCAACCTGTACCTCTAGAGGCTTGGGGTGCCTAGCCTTTAGGCCTGTTAGATGGGGTTTTTAGTAGTCAACGTCTGCACGAGACTTGTGTGGAATCCTCCTAGCTATCCAACGAATCTAGCTGTCAGCCCTCGGGATTTGTCAAATGCCCGTACGTGAAGGGTTAGTGGAGGTCATTGAAGAATACAGATAACCAGAAAAATGGCTGTGGGGGAATTATACACTCCCTTGAAAAAGGCGCCCTTCTTTTTGAGGTCTTAGAAGTAGTTTTCTCGCTTCGTCACCTCCAAGAACATCTCTTCTAAGTTGTTCTAGCTCCCCAACGAGATCAATGCTGCGCGTATTGGAGCACTCCAGCTCCCGGTGTCAGGGGTTAAAGTATGGCGTTTAGATGAAAGTTACATTTTTGTCAAAATGGTAATTTGCACTTTTGTAGGCCAGGGGCGCCCCTTCCTTTCGGGGTCCTTAACTCAGCTTTCAAATGCCTTACATACAGTTGTTGGATGTGGAATTCTTCCAGCTACGCGATGAATCTATCATCTAGTCAACAGGAGCCATCGTTCACCTGCAGCGGTAGTTTGAAGCGTGAGATGGCAAAATGGAGAAATGGCCAAGTCTGGAAACCTTGCATCAATTTAATCAAAGGTGCCTAATTTTTTGAGGTGTCAAACATTGATTTTAGCAGTTGCAGCTCCTAGCAGACATTTCATCCTTGCTCTAATGGCTTCGCAATGGATATCTCGGTTTAGTCACAGCCTTACTCAGTCACCCAGAAATTAGAGCTCAATAGGGGCAATCGTAACTTTTCAGTGAGCTATGAAGTAGGAAGTTAGCGAAAAATCTCATAACTGTTGATAGGGGACGCTTGGAGAGTTAAATTTGGACTTTTCGGAATTAGTGAATTTTTTTGAGCGCACCTGGATGCAGAGATTTTAGTTAACTTATTAAAATAATATTAAATTTTAGTCTTTTGCATGCCAACTTAAAGGGGCAATTTTTCTCAATATTTTAATATTGGCGCCCTTTTCCATGTTGATTTACAAGTTCACATGTAAGGGTGAATTGAATATTTTAATATTTTTATTCTTTTGAGACTTCGAGTTAGTGGCAGTTGAACTAAGAGGGGTCCAATCAAATGATTTCTTTTGAAATCAGGATTTTATTCTTGCAGTTGGCACCATTAAGCTACGAATTTCTTTTTTTCTTTCAAGATGGCGTCCATTTCTCTCATACAGTTTGAGTAGAAAGCGAATTTTCTCACTTGAGTGGGCGAATTCTTCAACAATTAGTATTCGAAGGCACTTTAAATATCATTTTACAGATTTCCTCGCAGGTACAAGTCCAGATTAATCAACAAACTTCAAGACAAGATGGTGATTTTAGCAGAAGCAAAAACTTAAAACTTCTATCTTCTGTCTTAAATTCTTCTATTCTCGTCTTAGGTTTTCTTTGCTTGTCCAAGATTCAGTAACTTTTGACAAATCTGATATCTAGGTTGGTTGTGCGCGACTTCCTCTACAAAACCCATGTGTTAGAATTTTTTAGGAAAATTTGCTCTAGAGCTTCAATTCTCGAAGCTTTGATTTTCTCAACTGAAATTCCTTTGCATGGTGGAGTAGAAGTCAATATTTTTCGATTATGAAATTGTGGGTTGTCTTAGAATCATCTTTTGGACAAAACCCATATCTCAGATTTTTTTTGGAAAAATTGCCCCCTACAGCCTCTTCTGCCCCAATTGCTTTTTTCATAAAAGCTTTTGCATGTCAAGCTAAAAGGCATTTTTTCGCAATTCTGACATCGTGGGTTGTCTTAGAATCATTTTCTGGACAAAAACCATGTTTTAGAATTTTTGTCGAAAATTGCCCTCCGACAGGGTATTTTTAGCCTCAAAAGGAGACATTTCATCTTCTGGAAAAAGTTGTCAGAAAATAATCGAGTTTACAGTGAACGGGCGAGTTTTTCAGAATGCAGTTCACGTAGACTGAATTTAGGACCAAATCGGTCTTAATTCATGATTTCATTAGAAAAGTTGACACCGATTTGTATCAAGTACATCCAGAGGGTTGATAGGCGTAGTCACTCAAGTCCACATGGTTTCATACTTCGTATAGTTGATAGCCTTCCAAGGCTAGTTTAGAGGGTTGATATCGTTGGAATTTTTCCTGTGCAACGAGTTCGTTTGCATTTCTCACAACTAGAGGGTTCGCAGTCAAACTTCGCGGTTTCATCATGCAACACTCTTCCATAGAGAAAAGCATGAAAAGTGTCAAGCTGCAGAAGAAACAGTGGTCATCACTTTAGTTACGGAGCCGACAGAGTTACCAGTTAGTGAAGTGCTAGTTTGAGTGTGCAAAGATTTCTAAGATTGCTCAAGTTGCTGACAAGCAGTGAATTGACAGTTAAGACATGTGATGATCTCCAGTTGGTGATGCAGTCAACAACCTCATGGAGGGGTTACTTGCTTGAGATCACGGCCAGTAGACTCTAGGTCCCACCTTTCAGGATAGATATCAGACATAGCAGTTAACTCGACGCTTCTTTCCGAGTTAACTCGTTGTTCCACATATCATTGCATGTCTATCTTGGAATTATCTATGTACACTTGGAGTTTCATTTAGGGTTTTCATTAATTGATGGTAGTTTTCCAGTTAACTTTGCTTTCAATAAGGACGTGCATTCTTGCACATTGTCCATTTAGATTAGATGTTTCGATTAACTGATGGTAGCTTTCCAGTTAACAGTATAGTTTCCTTTATTAGGGTTTAGCAATAAAATCTTGCATGCTTGCAAGACTATAGTTGACTGAAGGTGATTTTAGGGTTCCCTACACCTTTTGATGTCTATAAATAAGAGCTTTTACTCATTTGTACTTAACTTTTGCACACGATAGTAATATATGCTAAGCCAGATTTGCTTGTAATATTGCTATTCTGTATCTGTTCACTTTGGTTGGATGATCATTGTTTCATGTTCTTGTGTTTATAAGCTTTGTTTCATATCTACACCTCGGATAGGTGTCGTCACCTCCTTAGGAATTTAGAATTAAGGCTTATCGTTTGTTGTTATTGTGTTAATGAGCTTGTTTCATGTCTACACCTCGGATAGGTGCCGTCACCTCCTTGGGAATTCAGAAGTAGAGTTCATCGTTTGATGTCATTGCCAACAACCTTTCTTTCAGCCTACGCCTCGGATAGGTGTCATCACCTCCTTGGAAATCCTATCTTAGAGGTTATCGTATAAATCATTCCTACTTCGTTTCCTCATGCTCTGATTTCTTGAGGGGATTGGATAGTATAAGTTAGTTTTTAGTTGTAGTTAAGACCTGCAAAACTAGAAAATCCTTGGCTGCAACATTCGAAGTTTCTTGCAAACCTTGTGCCTCTTTCAGCTAAGACAAAAAGATAGGAATTAGTTTAGTTTACTTTTTCAAGCATTTGTTCGCACAACGAGGGAGCTTCCCCTCCTAATTTGAAGAGCACTCATCACGCAGTGTGCATAGCTGTCCATACCAACCTACTCTCTAGAGGTGTTAGTTGTTACGCCAACAAGTTCAAGCAATGACACTTGAAACTGAACACCCCTTAATTGTGTAACAAAATAATTACACCTTTAAGTCAACACAACCTGATAGGGTTGCAGATTAAGTCCTGTGACGTTCCTTGTGTTGCTCCTTTATTGTAGTGAGAGAATATGTATAATGGTTATGCCAATTTTATAGTTTAAAGATAAGATATATTGACATGGGTTTGAAACTTTGAAGTGTATAAATGATTTATTATCAGATTGATGATACCTTTTTTGGTTTTCCATCACCCTTTTTCCCTGTAAATCTTTCTCACAGAGCAGTTGATCAAATGAAAAGATGTGGGTGACACAGGTTTCAAAGGCAATTTCAAATTGTAGCACAACCAGATTTTCACTTCTGCAAGTTCTTCTCAGTGATGTGTTTGTGGACCAAGGAAAGTGTTCCTTTTTCAATTGTAAAATTGGAAATATGCCTCATAATTTAGCACTTTCATAATATTGATATGTTCCATACATTCCTAAATATATTCTGCTGATTAATAATGACTTTATATCAATTAATTATCAGGTGCGAAATAGAGTCTTGTTGTTGGACTTGATCTGAGATAACCTTGCCCTTGATCTGAGGTCACCTTGCCCATTTCTTAGCTCTCCTGTACATCTGATCGATTTTTAACTTATCTTAAACTTATAAAAAATTATTCCCTCAATAACAAGGTCCATGCTATGTTCTGGTTTCCTGTCATCAATTCTGAAAAAAGAGAAAAATATTTGATTGGGTACTTCTTCTAGGCTGTGAAAAGGCATGAACATATTGCAACATTGCCTTGGCCATTTTCTTCATAAATTTCAATCATTTAGAATGATCTCCCTGTTGGAATGGATGAATAGCTTGTATCATTCCTCCATAGGCTTTGCTTGTTGGCCCATTTGGCAGGTTCTTTTTCTTTCCATTTGTAAAATGAATTTGAAGTTTTTTTTTTTGACATTCCTGTTCACTAGTTTGCAAGGTTCTGTGTTCTTCAAATATTAAGTAATCTTTGAACTTCAGTATCTCATCGCTTTGCATCAACAGGACCAGGACACTTTGTTGTGAATAGAAAGATGGAATAAATTTACCCCTTTAGATTATTTTTAGTGTATGATATTTAGATTTGATTTGTCAAAGTGGTCTTTCTGCATATGTGAAGCCAGTTATCTATCATTCATAAAATGCATAACCATAATGTATTCTAAACCTCAACATTGTGTGACATCCTATCGGAAATCTGAAACATAGCACTTTCTTATGGTGTTGGGTTTTGCTTCTATGTTTAATTGTTGTACAGGTATTGTCTCTGCAAGTAAAGATAATGGAACTTGAGGGGAAGCACAACTTAAATGAGACTTCTGTCAGAACTGACAGACCATTATTATATTCACTGAAAGATGGTGAGGTTGTTGATGATTCCATGCTGGTAAGTTTAATACCTTTGGACTTAAAAAATATCACACCATTTAATAGCTCTTATAGAGATACTATTTGTGCTTTTCAGGTAGAAGAGAAATTAAATTGTAGGACATTAAAAAAAGACAAAGAAAACAATAGTATAGAGAAAAGAGTGGAAGCAGGGAGAAATTACACCCCTACTATCAAATACACAAAGCTTGTCTTTAAGGTGAGCAATGTTGTATATTGTGTTTATTTTTTTCTTTTCTTTTCTCCTTTCTGAGCATTAAGAACACTTGCATGAACTCCTATTGAATATGGTGAACAATTTCAATCTCTAGTTTCATATGAGCTGCCAGATTGGCTTGGGAAATGATGTTCCTGTACAGCTCAGTCTATTCCTCTGACACAAAATTCAGTTATTATCCTCTTGTAATTGCACATTGATTTAGTGTTTGCTCCTGTACAGGTTGACACCTTTTTTGCAGTTGGTTCTCCACTTGGTGTATTCTTATCTCTACGCAATGTCCGTATTGGGATAGGTAGTCTTATTCTCACCAACAGTGGAAATGTTAAAATCTGAATATTTCATGTTTGTTAATGTCAATATCTGTTTCTTCTCAAATTATCATCTTTGTTGCATTGACTTTTACTGTAGCCCTTTGAAGATCTTGAAGTAGATCAAATAAGCTACTTTTGGTGATAAAATCTTTTTGAAATAGATTGCTTAGTGTTTTCTTTTCTTGTTTGTCACATTTTAGGAAACAAAATCTTCTTGCTTGATTAACAAATAGGTAAATTTAGAAATTTGCTTACTGGAATCGTTTTGCTTCAGAATTGGTAAATGCTTTGCATAGTAACTGGGAAAAAAATAATTTGGAATAGGATGTCATGAGCACTCAAGAGCAGCGTAGTCACAAAATAGTTTACTGTTTCTGATCATCATGTTTGCCTAAAATATATGTAAAGTGATTGGCTTAAGTGAATATATATAGAAGGCCAGTTAGAAAATGAAAATTATCTAATGCAGTCAAGTATAGGGCTTAAATTAATGGATATATAACATCCAATTATAAGGCATTGAGGTTATTCTATTTACTAATATTGACATAAAATTTGTTCAGACAAGAGACAGCACCACTTCAGATTTTTGTGGCAGTTACAAAAGTGAACATGCTATAGATAGAAAATTAAAAGAAACCCCTCAAAAAGATCTCATTCTTATTCTTGAAAAAAGAATTCATATATTGGCTTCCCAACATTTGGTTTCCTAAGAAATCCCATCTCTTGACATTTGCATTGACTTCTCACATTTGCACTGAATTTTTCATATTCCTTCATTTCCTGGGTTACAAACTTATAACTGATGCGATGCTTCATAAATTCCAGTAAAGATGATGTAACTGTTGTATTTGTCAGGTTATTGGACCTAATGATTGAATGTACATTTGTTCCATAGTCAATAGATTAAATTTGCTGCATCTTTCTAGGTCCACAAATGCACCACCAGAAATGAAGAGTATATCTTTTGTAGATCATAATGTGAATCCATGCAAACCTCATTTTCTAGGATGGTTATACCTGTTCCTGTTAGCATTTTTTAAAGAATGCTTGCTGAATACCTTCTCCTGACATATCCATTCTCTAGGATGGTTATACCTGTTCCTGCTAGCACTGTCTTAAAGAAAACTTGCTGAATACCTTCTGACATATCCATGCTAATATTCAGGTTTTCTGCCATCTTTGTGAGCTTATCAGTTTCATCAATGTACACAATCTCTTCTGGAGCTACTGCAACATTCAACTTAGCAATCATGAGAAATTTATACAAAATAGACTCAAGTCTTCTCCTACATACCCTGCCTCTGCCAGTAGGATCCATGATTATAATATCGCTTTCTTCAGCTCCAAATTGTGGCCACTACAAAACTGATGGGGAATGGCTTCTGCATTAGCTGCATAACTGCTGTAGAATGGCTTCTGTAGCGACCATGACTGCTGCAGTTCAACTTCACCCTTATCCATCTTTACACAATATGCCATTTCCTGAATATATTAACAGACATCTCTCAACATTGACTTCATCATTAGGGCTCCCACATAAATCTTTTCTTGAGTTCAATTGCAACTGAATAAGAGGAATTATTTTATTCTTGCATACCTGCACCTTTGAATCACCAAGTTTTCAGGTGATGCCAGATTGTTGTTTCAGCCCATTATGCTCCAGCATCATTATCTAAAAATTATATTTTAAATATATGAACTATATGTATAATTAGTCTTAAATTGTTTTATGCCCTAATTAGCATCAATTCATGCTCACCTTCTAAAGAAATAAGCTATTAATGTGAAGCTGTATAGCTGGGTATGGGGCATGCTTCATTACTTTTTCTCAGTTTGAAATGATGGAAGAACAATGGTAAACATTTCCACATAGTCCCCTTTATCTGGGTGATGGATATTAGATATTTTGGATGACTTCAGTTACCAAAGGCGATGCCTCACCTGCTTTGTACTAAAAGAAAATTTGCAAACCATTAACGTACTCTATTCCCATGAGGTATGAGGAAAAGCTTTACCCTCCTTTTCTTAAAACAAAGTCAATATTACCTAGCGTAGTCATGGCATTTGCTTTTGAGATGTAAGAAAACTATATTAATAAAGGAGAAATAATAACAGGAAAGGGATCTATTGACAAAATAAGCCAGCTTCATGATATACATGATAAACAGAAAGAAAATATCAGCATATAGAAGATTACATCATTAAAACCTCTAATACCAAACCCAAAAGGAAGGTAGAGGGTTATAAAAGGAAGAGTTAGGGTTATACCAGCTAGTCACTGCCAAAAAGGCTTGTGTGTTTACAAAGCGAAGGAGGTTGTTAGATGTAAATGACATACATCTATATAATACTATGTTACCGGGTTCTTGTGTTTTGCCTGGCGTGCCCGCTCTTGGAGCGTTTGGGCATGGATATGTGCTGGGGAGCGACTGGGAGCGCCCAGGCACCCCCGGGTTCTCTGTGGGTCCGCTCCTAGCAACGTGAGCTGGAATAATCTGCCCTATCCGCCTGCATCTTGAGCTGGAATGGGTTTCGATTCTTCATATTTGTTTGTTCGTGTGGGAGGGCTTCCAAAGTTTCCCTATTAAATTTTTATTATTAAAACTTATATTTTAATTTTTAGGCTTTTAGTTATAGCTATTAAAATTTAATTTAATTTATTAAGTTTAATGATTCTTCATATTTGTTTGTCTGTGCGGGAGAGCTTCGAAAATTTCCAGTGTTCCACGGGGTTTCGGGGACGGGGACGGGGGGACGAGGGGGACGTGTTTCGGGGACGCGGGGACCGGGGGTCTAAGTTTGGGGGCGGCGAGGGGACGGTAGGGGGACGGCGGCGGGGGGGCGGCAGGGTGCTGAAATACATATAGTACTTGAAAAAATAGTTATAAAAAGATGTATAAGTATAAGAATTATAGATCTTGGAGACAACTAGGAGTCCCCTAGACGTCTTGAGGACATCCCAGCATCCTCGAAGTCCTAGTGGTGTCTTGGAGACGGCGACACTGGTGGTGGGATGGTGGCGCTGGTGGTGGGGTGGTAGGGGGAGAAGTCCCCAAGTCTCCGAGACGTCCCCCTCTAGGAAGCGGGTTTTTTGGGGGGGACGCGTCGGAGGGCAATTTTCTTTTTTAGGCTTTTAGCTATAGCTGTTAAAATTTAACTTAATTTATTAAGTTTACCAATGTATATTATCGAAATTTTAATTTTTAGGCTTTTAGCTATAGCTGTTAAAATTTAACTTAATTTATTAAGTTTACCAATGTATATTATCGAAATTTATCACATTACATTTATATATTAATGTATATTAAATTATTAATAATTATATGTTATAATAATATATATTATATTACAATATTTATAATATTATAATCTTATAGTTATATTATTAATATTAATAATTATTGATTATATATTATAATAATATTATATTTATATATTGTATTGTAAATTTATAACTTTATTATCTTATAATTATATTCCTAATATTTGTTTAGTATTATATAAATATATTTTATAATATTTTAATTTTATTAACATTTTATTTATATATATATATATATATTACAATATTTGTAATATTATAATCTTATAGTTATATTATTAATATTTATATATTACTATATTATTAATTTACTTATATATTGTATTGTAAATTTATAACTTTATTATCTTATAATTATATTATTAATATTTGTTTAGTATTATATAAATATATTTTATAATTAACTATTATTATATAATATATTAATTTTATTAACATTATATATATATATATATATATATATAGCCATATATATACAGCCATACCCAAATGTACCGTATTTCAGGAAAAAAAATCATCGTACCGGTGTACCTGTATCCCATACCCGTGCCCGATCCCGAACCAAAACCGACAACTTAGATATAATATGAATATAAGATAACCACAAAGTAAGAAAACAAGTTAACTATTGATATGTAGGAGGTATTTTTCCATAGCATGTCAAATTATGATATTGCTACTAGGATTCAACCGTGTAGTTTTTCGAGTGAAACTCATTGACCCATGTTTCAGGAGTAGTGGTTCACAAGAACCCATCTCTCATGATAATGAATGGTCTGCTTAGCACTCATTGCAGCTAGGTGATGCTCATAGAGTGAAGCATTGGGCCTTCCCATGAGGTCACCCATCCCAATACTACTCCAACTCAAGCGTGCTTAACCATGGAGTTTTCCCCAAGGTTAAGCCCACTTAGCTTGCAACCCCATTTGCAAAACCTTCAACAAGTGTTGTGCCTTGTGAACCATTCATTATAGAGGCCCTTTAGCTCATCAATTGATAAGTAGGAGTTATTTTTCCACAGCATGTCAAATTATGATATTGCTATTAGGATTCAACTGTGTCAAACTCATTGACCCATGTTTCATGAGTAGTGATTCATAAGGCACAACACTTGTTGGAGGTTGATAAATGCGGCATGTTATTGTTGAGTTTTTCCTTGAGTTTTTGCTGAGTCCCAAGTTTTTAAATTTTTGGGTCAGCTGAGTAATTGCTGAGTTTTTAAACTATGCTTTGTATGCAGATACACATGAAGACAAACAAAATATACATGTATGCAGATATGCAAGACTGCATACCTGCATGTATTATATAAACAATATTAAATTGGTTCATAACACTTGGCTCTTGCTTTTAAGGTAATGGGAAAGACTATTGGCAAGATGAAGGAATAACAGAGGAAATTCCACACTGTCGGAAAATGTTCAATATATTCCATCCTTACGATCCAGTTGCATATAGGTATTGAATCTTCTTTTATTTTATCCATATTTAATTTAGATCTGGTTTGGGAGAGATTCAATAGACTTCATGCTATTCTTTTTTACTTCAATATTTGTTTTTCCTCACTTTACTGCTAGGTATTTCAGTTAGTAATTTAGAATTGGAGGTCCTTACAATATAGATTGCCTTTGTTGCAGGGTGGAACCATTGGTATGTAAGAATTATGTTGATAAACAACCTGTTTTTATTCCTTATCACAAGGGTGGAAAACGATTGCACATTGGGATACAGGTATAGCAATATAGAAATGCAGAACACCCAAAAATTTATAGTAATAATATTTTAATTTATTTTATCATAAGGCAACTTACATGTTGAATTTCTAAACTATATTTATAGGAATTTCGTGAAGATATATCCAATCGTTCCAAGGCTTTTTTGAAGCACTTGAACTCCATGAAGGTGAGTACCTTTTCAACCTCATTGGGCACTTCTAGTGCAATAAATAATTACTCTGGTAGTTTATAAAACATTAGTGTTTGTTAAATCAGACACGCGTGGTTCATGCTGTTGGTGCTCGCAGAATTCAGAAAAATGAAGGTATGGAGATTTTGAGCTTCTGTCATATTATAGTTTGTTTAGATGACAAATAGGATAGCCTTGAAGAAATGAACATTCAGTTTGTCTTCTAATATTGTCATAGATAAGGAAAATAGTCCAAATGAAGCAACTATCAACACATATGGATCAACAATGATGGAGAGATTGACTGGAAGTCCTGATGGTCGGATTGATTACATGCTTCAGGTAAGGTTGAATCTGATTGTGACTTAACACATATGTCCTCGTGTTCTAGGAATTTTTGGATAGAAGAGGAAGGACTTATGCTGTTTTTCATTTGCTTAAATAAGATGATATAAGAACAATATGAAAACAAGATTCATTTGTTCAGATTTGCTGTCTACAACCATAACTTTCCCTACTTTGAATGCATTGGAGAATTAAAAATCAGTGCTATGTCTATAGCAATGGAATGTGGAAATTTACAATATGCATGATAAAGATATTAACACAGAAAGAGATTAACTTGGGTTTAAAAAAAGTTTAAACAGGTGCATTCAACCTCTGTCTACAAGAATGAATTGACAGTTATATTAGCGAATTAGATGTAACAAGCAATATTTCATACATTTAATTTATTTTCATTGTCCCTCTACATATACACAGAAGAGTATAAATGGCATGCTTGAAAAAGCTTGGATTATGAGCAGACACTCAATCCATAAAAATGAAATCTGTGACTAATTAAATGCCACCTATGCCAGATGTTTACAAATCAGCGAGTTAAATGCCTTGTATAATTGTTATAGTATGACAAGTTTTTATATAAAACTGTATATAAATAACAAAAATGATATGCATAAATATATAATAATATACATACACATTAAAAGGATGTATCTAATATATGTCAAGACCAAGAAAATTACAATAGCTGGGCAACTGGAATACAAGGAAGACCTGTCCATATAATGGAAAGATGGCACCTGAGATTGGATCCCAAGGGTAAGGAGTCAACCTCTCTATCAAAACAACCATACTTGGCTTTTAGAAGCATGTTGAAGTCCTGTTTGTAAAGCTTCAGTTTCCCTAATTTGAGAAGTGAATTGTCATAAAATGCTTCCTTACATCTTACGTTTCATAAAAAGCTAATGGTGACAAATAGTAAGTATAACATTGCTATTGTACCCTATCAGCCATTATAGTAAGTCTACCATTACTGTCGTACCCTATCATCCAAGTAAGTGTCTCTTAAAGAAAATATAACCAAGATGAGAAAATAAAAGGTAGTTGCATTCAGCTTCTAACCATGTCCAAAAACGCCTTGTAGTGGTAATCTCCCAAAACATGTCTGAACTATTCTGTTCTTCCACAGGAAATGTACAAATTAGATATGCCAACCCTGTAATGCTTTTTTAAGCTTTGAGTCTTTGGTGAAGGACAAGCAACCCTATGCTTTTTATGTTTGAAAGATGTTCATGATTTCCAAATGGATTGGAAACAGCTTTTCGACTGTACATAGGATTACTTATATTTCATTGCCTTTTCAAGCGTGCAGAATCTCATCAATATGTCTTACTTTGTCATATAAATCCTTTGTCACATGTTAATTGATTGACTTGATTTTTCCATGTCTAGTGTCCCCAACAAATGTTTGATCTTTGTAGTTGTAATTCAGAAAGAAAACTCTTGGGGATCATTTGGCGGAGAGCTTGAGATTGTGATTTTATTCAGAATCAGCTTTTTGTATCAATTTAAGTTGTGCCATATATGCCACTTTTGCAATTCATGCTCCAAACAATTCTTCAACAGAGAAGACCCTTTCTTGTCATTCTTTCTACCAAAAATGCAAGAAAAAGGCCAAGCATACTGTGAGGGTAATAAAATTTCCAAATATGCTGTGACACCCAATCCCAAGAATCTCTTGACTTCTCTTCATGCCAATAAAGGTGGTCAAAGACTGATTTCCAAGCATCCAAAACTCACTGGAGTAGGGTTGACTCTGAAGGCATGGATTTCTTACCTTCACCAATTATATCAGTCAGTTGAAAGGGGCCCTTGATACCTAGAGCATGAGGAATAATCAAGTAATATCTGCCAAGGAGTATCTCCTTCCACAGATCTAACCAGCCAATTCATTGCGAATATTGTTTTCTGATATCAGATATTCCTAATTTCCCTTGATTCCTAGGAAGAGCACAAAATTCCTAGGCTACCAATGATAGTTCTTTAACTTCAATGTTTTCCTGAAACCAAGTTTCTGAGAACTTTTTTATAACCTTTTTTAAGCTGTGTTTAGAGGAGAAAAGGCAAGAGGAATAGAAAATAGTTTCTTCTGCTATAATTTTGTGAACAATTGTAATTTTCTTAGCCTTGGTAAACAAGATTGATATATATACCAAAGGGGTTACCTAAGTAGTGAATAATTTTTCATAGATTTTTAATTTTCCTATTTTGGTGAGCCAATTCAGAGTCTGATCATGACAAATAAGAAAAAAATGTGTTTTTCTTCACTTGCTACAACATTGACAGCTTCAGCAAAAGCTTTCAAACAAAGGATTGTGCATAGGAATCTGATGAAAATGATATCTTCTTCAGAGACTTCCGTACAAACAAATGAACATTAATTAAGAGACTGCTCTTAACGAACATTTATTTTAGCTCCTTAATCATAGCTGTAGATACCCTAAATTGTCCTATGCACCTTTTGGCTTCAATGTCAGGAATTGGGCATTGTTAGTTCAATTCTGATAGTGCTCTGATAAATCTATTTCTTACTCAACACTGATCTTATATACAGCCCAGGCCTTGTCCTACTAATTTATATGCTCTACTACTAATTTTTAATCCACTAATACTTAAGATTGTAACTTCATGATTCACCTAGCAACTCTTGTCCACACACTGGTAAACTGCATCATGTAGTCTTCATGATCCTTAAAGCATGCATTGATCGGATGGATAACCAACCTTTCCAACTGCATTGGCTAATATTATAATGGAAATTACTTTTGTTTAATGCAAAATATTCAAACAATTGCAAACTCAACTACTATTATTTCACTACAATCTTGGTACAATTGTTGCATTAATATCAACTCAATAAACATCATACTTCTGGGATGCTTTCCAAACACTTCATCATGGGATTTGTGTAAACATCATATTCAATTTCACCATAGAAACTAAAATTCTATTAATGAGGGGTGTATGGCTTAATATAATGCTTAATTCATCTTCAAAACACACTATCTAGCCATCTTTATTGCTGGGATGTTTAGTTACCATACGATTCTTTTGCTTGACAAAAATTCCTACACATTCTACAATCAGTTATAATGATGTTCCAAGAACATTCTTTGCACCAATAGCTAGCTGTATATAAAGGGGAACAACCTTTTCAATTTGAGACCAGCAAGGGAAACTTCTCATTGGCTAAAGTAGAAACTATCAATCAAATGCAATCATGATTTCAAAGGAATAATAACTAGATCAACATATGATTGCAAGAACTAAATAGCTAGTTTGAATGCAAAGTTACAACTTAGATGAATAAATGACATAAATATAACGCTTCACTCTGATTGTTCAGTTTTAGTCTAATTAATGAAATCACAAACACAATTGACCAACTTGAATAACAATTTCAATAGCATAAGTGTAGCATCAATCACCATTCAAAATGTTTTGTGCTACAAGCACTCGGCTTAGACTTGGTAAGTTGATATTTGACTTGGACTCAAACTTATTGCTCAAAGTTAGTCAGAAATTGGCAAAGACTTGGGAAATTGAAAAAGCTATGAAATATAGAGATTATAAGGATTTAGAACTTTTATCAAGCAACTTTCAATAATTAAACATTAAAGATGCAATAAACTAAACACACAGAAGCTATTTTGATCACATACACAAGTATACATTGATTACATGACTATAAAAGTGGATTTCAATTTTACAAAACTCACGGTTTATGATATCCATGGCATCAAAAGAAAATATTACAATATGGAGTCATGAACTCTGGTAGATAAGAGCATGTATCCTTTTGTTCAGCATTGCTAGCTCTACGTGGAGTAATGAGCTTGTATCTGAAACAAGTTTGCAAATGCTGCTACAACCATACGAGCATTACTTAGGATAGGGATTGACTTAGCAAACTAAAAGTATAAATGTAATTTAATTACTTGGGGTTAAACAAAAGTTGCTTTCCATACGATATGGCCCACAATGATTTTTATATTGTCTTTTTAAAACTAGAGCAGTTTTTGAGGTGGCAGCCCATAGTAGGCTTGATGTGCAGCGCCCCTTGCACATATTTGGGGGTAGTGCCCGTTGTGGGGTCGAGGGGTAGAACTCCTTGTGTACTCCTTGTTGCATTACAACATAAGGTAGAGGGATAGAGCTGACACCACCAAAATCTAATTAAATCCTTTGAGACCACATAGACCTTTTGGCAAATGCCATTTTTCATAATTATATCACTTTTAACCAACCTCAACAGTCCTCCAAACCCTTCAAAAACAAATTTTGCACTTTTACATTTGAGTATTTTAAATTTTTGTTGATTTACTTTCACACTTGACTTGCTTGAGTCTTTCCAACGGGACTAGTTGGGTTGGCAAGTCTAACTAGACTTGCTAGGTACTAGGGTCTTGAATCCTTGGGCTTCATTTTCACTTGGTCACCTCAAGACTCACCAAGTCTTTGTGAGTCCTTGCAAGACTTGTATCTATGCTTAAAGCAATCTAAAAATTGGCCTTCACTCTCCATCCAATAATAAAACTTCTAGAAATAGCAACTATTATAAACTGTCATGGCTAAAAATAGCAAATTGATGCACAAATGCCCATTGTGGTTCTAAAACTACTTCTCTTTCTAAAACTTGATGGATCTTTTGAAAAAATCAACTTTTTGAAAAAACAACTTTCGACAAATAAAAATTGTTAAAAATAGATAGTTGGATGCATGAACTCCTCTCTACGATGCTTAGGAAAAGGAATCCTACTAAAATTAATAGTTTTTAAAAATGACATGGTATCTTTAAGTGTCAATAATGTTTCTACCTTTGTCCTTCTAAGGTTAGAGCATCCTTATGACTCTAGGGTTCCCTCCAATGGCCTTGTAAGGTGTAGAGTAATGCTTTTCAAATCAAATTTGATTGTTACATCACTAAATCAAAATAATGCCAGGGCCTTTAATTGAGCACACATATTAACAAAAATTAATGACAAAGGAAAAGGGAAGAGATACAGCTTGTTGCTGAAATGTTGACTCTAAGCTAAAATACATCTCCTTTGGCTACTTGAAAATCTAGATGAAGAAAGAGAAAGAGAAAGTGCTTTGATGTGTTGATCTGCACCTTGATGATTTGAAGGCTAGGATCTGAGGAGATTGGAAATGTGATAATGCATGAGATAGAGAAAAGCATAGAGTTGTGACAAGTGGTGGCCTCTAAATGTGTATAAGCAACTCCTATGCAAGAAGGATCAAGGTCTTTGCATGTGTCACCAACGAGACTTACCCTTTTGAGGGCCAAGACCTCAATGCAAAGTAAGTGCATGATGACTAGAGATAATCGATAGATCATGAATAAATTCTTTGCTTGGAATGGTACATAAGGCTTTCTTAAATATCATTTGCTAGTCTATGAGGGATACATTTGAGTGTAGTCATTTTTGTCCTAGTGGACAAGTTCAAGCACAATCAACCTTATAGGTATGGGACCGAGAAAACATGATAAGGGAAATATCGTCATGCAATGGGATGAGAGTGATCTTAGGGAGTGTAGCATGTGTAAAGAATGTGCAATGCAAGGGATGTGGAAGGGTAGATTGATTTTGTGTAGGGATATAATGGGATCTAATCACCATGAGCTCCCTTCCTTCTTTGGCCACATAAAGGGACAAGGATAGGAAGTTAAGAGATTGAGGGAATTAAGTTAGTTAAGTGTTTTGAATAAAATATGTCGTATACACAAGCCACATGGAAGATTAACCATTTTAAATTCCATAATGGCTCTTTAGCTTTAATGTTTTTGTAAAATTGTGCATACATCTATGTTGTTTGATTTTAAAAGTAGTTATAGCATATCATAGCTAGTAGAGGATAGATAGACATACATGTCCTCAAGAGTATTCTATGTATAGAACATACAGATTAGTAAACCTTTTGGTTCTAGAATCTATTTCTATATCTATTCTATGCATCTTTCTCTCATCAATAAGTATTACCTTATTTATGACTTCCTCAATTGTTGTCATGAGAATGTTAGCAATAAATGCATTCACCTCCCCTTTACAATCCATTACTCTATAATGTCCCCATTTTTGGGTTCTTTTGCTTTGTAGTTGGAGATGGTTTTTTGGGTTGGTGTTTGCTTGATTAGAAGGGTAATTTTATGTTACTAGTGAGCTTAGTTGGTTTAGAGGAGTTTCATGATGCTTTCAGATGTTATTTTCGGCTTTCAGTTTGGGATCCAAGATTCTTAGAGTGAGCTTCTATTTATAGAAAGTAGCTTGGTTGGCTTCGTTCGTCATTATTCTTCATCGGGATCTCTAGTGCAATTGGTTTCTGATTCTAATGCATTCTGACAGTTTCTGCAAAATGAGTATATTAATGGCTTTATTTTAATTAATTTACCAAGGTTGCCAAATATTAATTAAAATATTTAAAAGGCCCCTTAGTGTTATAGCTTGTCAGAACCGGAATGAAATGTTTTAAATCATGGATGTATTAATCGAGGACCTTATGTGTCAAATTATCACTATTTTAATAAAAAGGTCTTTTTTGGAGCTAAAGGGAATTTTTAATTAAAAAGTGAATTTTAAATAGAAGCTTCTAGAGAGTTAGCAGGAAAAGTATAAAAGGGGGGTTATGAGAGCTCATTTGGTTATGTCAAGTTTATTCTATTCCTCTTATTGAAACCCATGTGGGTCAAGAGATTGAACCTGTTTCATCTCAGCCTTTGGGAGGATGAAAACCCTCTCAAAGAAGATTGGTTTCGGTGGTGAAACGATTCCACCCTAGCTAATTTAAGGGGAGATCATTCTGATCTTCCATTGTGTGCATTATTGCACAAGTTTGTGAGTCTCCTTCGAAGACAAACTTGGAGATTGAAGGTTATATCTTTTGCATTTGTTGAGTTCATACTGCCTGCTGATAGACAGTGTTTGGAGAGTATTTTCATCACTAATGCAAGACTTCAGTTTGATCGTGGCTTTTTGAGGAGTATATTGGCAGTCCTTTCATTGTTGGGCATACATATTGATCAAATAAAGCTAGGCGACTGCATTATCCTCCAAGCTGGGTGCCATAAAGAAGGGTTGTGGCATTCATATGTGTTGGGCGTGAGAGATATCATTTGTAGACTTGGATGTTGGGGTTTTTGATACTAATATCAGTTGCAAGCTATGCGTGGGCCTTTGCTAATGCATATTTTTGAGTGTATTGTTTGTTACAAGGTGGCGTTGTTGGTAGATGGTCAATGCTCCCCTCAGGATTCGTGACAAGGGACTAACCACCTCCCATGCGATCCATGTGTCTATCGTTTGTATCAGGCGTTGATAGATCGATCTTTTGACACAACGGCAAATGTGGGCCAACAATTGGTATTAGAGTGTTGGGTCACGAGTTCAAATCCCCTTGGGTAACGTTGAAGGGGAGATTGTTGGCAGATGGTCAATGCTCCCCTCGGGATTTGTGACAAGGGACTAACCGCCTCCCGTGCAATTCATGTCTCTACCATTTGTATCAAGCATTGATAGATCGATCTTTTGATGCAACGACAAACGTGGGCTAACAGGTGTGAGGGTTTTAATGTGATGCTGCACATATAGAAGTTGGCTTGGGAATTGTGGCTGCAAAGCGTTGGAATACTTGATACCAAGGCGCATAAGCTACAGGAATGTTAAATAGGAGGGCATGATGCTGTTGGGAGTTGGGTTGCCTAGGCTGCCATATTATGAGCATCTGTTATTCTTATGTTGTGGGTGCTGATGTATGCTAACAGTTGCTGGGCATTGGAGTTTCTGAGTTTTTCCTTGGAGCTGGGTGTTTCTATTAGCTGCTGCAATCACTATTTTGCTGCTGCAACCTTCATGGACCTCTGCTGTCATCTCAGAATCACCTTGGGAGGCTAATATCGGGTATTTTTAGTATTTCCATGTGCACATGTATGTCTGATATAAACTCAGAGACTGCTGTCATGTATTTCAGAATACTGTTTATGTGAAAATTTGATCATTGTATTGCTCAGAGTTGAGTATTCTTGCTTCTGAAGTGTTTGCCCAGCTATCTATGTTTTAATTATCGTCATATGTCAGAAATGAGGAATGAAATACATGATATTAATCTTGTCATGCCTCTCTTTTAAATACTGTTATGATTTCATGCAAAGCTTTAGCATAAGTTTGACAAAATGAATCAATATGTCAAACTAGAAAAATCGTTTTAAATTCGTGCACATATCAGTAAGGGTTTTTGCATACTTGAAAAGCATCGCCCCTTTAGGGGACATTGCAATAACATTGATCAATGGCCAATTTCTTGCATCCTTCCATCCATTGGAAATGATTGACACCCTTGTTTCAGCCCACAAATCCCTTATGGACTTCAATGACTCCTTTATGAACTTATCCTCTTTTTCCAATAAGGTGCTATGCACTTTCTTGAAACCTGAGCTCTTGTGCCCTTTTGGAGCCTCATTAACTGCTTTCACAATTTGTTGCCAATATGGTGAGTATACAACATTGAAAGCCAATCCATTTGCATAGAGGCATCTTACTATGCATTGATTGGCAATCTCTTGAGGCTTGTTCTGAAATGTCATTTTCAATGGTCCCGTTGAGCTCTTATCTGTAAAGGCTGTGGGTTCTTCAGGTGTGGCAAAAAATGGGTGCCTCCCTACAAGTTGAAGATTAGGAGATGGAGGGGGCTTCATTCCTTGAGATCTTTTCCACAACAAAGGATGATTTAATTTGCAGTCTATTGTTTGATCTGCTTTTTCCTGTTCATTAATATATGCTAGGATTTGTGCTTCTGGAATTGTTACACTTTTTTCTTGGGCAAGCTTTGATGGCTAGTCCAGGGATGTGGCACAAATGGCCTTTCACTCAATTGTATGGGCTTGAATACCTAATATCACACCCACTTCAAATCCAAACATAACCTCCACCACCTAGAAGATGTACCATATCAACATATTTCAAAAGGGGAGAACTTGGGTTTATTTTGAAGCAGGGTTGGTCCATAGAAGTAGAACCGGTTGCCATTGTAATCCTTACGACAACAAATTCAATAAACAACACATTTGACTAATTCAAACAAATGAAGCACATGTTATAGATTCATAGAAGAATGAAAACAAAACAAGAAATTCAAAACAAAACAAGAGATTTCATATAGAAAAAGAAATGCAGAAAAAAAAAGTTGAAAAAAAACTTATCGTTTTTGCAAAAAGCTTCCTCTATGATCTCCTTGACAACAAATGGGCTTTTGCAAGTGTGTAGGAATAGGAAACCAACCTCTATGGAACCTTCATCAATCAACCTTCAACTCTATTTGTGCAATTGTAGGCAAGAAGGAAAGTTTAGTAGGGATGAATGATATTTTTATTTTGCATTCACAATAAGGGAAATGACTTTGTTTTCGTCTTAGTATGTCTTGGAATCCATATTTTAGGGCTAGGGGGCACTTTTGGGCATGTGGTCAAAGTCAAAGAGAAAATTAGAATGTTTCTTTTTTTAAATGTCAAAATTCGTTGGTTGGGAGTGAAAAACAATGAAATATGTTGTAGGTTTGCTTGGGTTTGTCTCAAATGGACCCACAACACTAGGATGGGACCTTGGACGATCCTAAGTGCAAATTGGATTCAACCTGTATCCATGTTGGATTGGACCCAAACTGGTAACACTATATAATAAATAAAATCACCATAAAAATTAAATTTATAATTTATATATTATAATAAATTAAATAATATCAAATTCTAAACATATGTGATATTATATTTGATAAATTAAAAATATTGAAATTTCAATATAATTTAAATTATATTAAATATTAAAATATTAAGTTTAATTCTAATGAATTCCTCAATTAGCACAATTTGTTGTAGGTAGGAAAGAAGGAATGACAAACATGAGTTTTCGATATGATCTAGATTCAAGAGGGGGACTTCATTGGAGAGGCCCGAATGATTGGAGGAAGCCTATGCCTAGATTGGGGTAATAGCTACCTACCAAAATGATCCATTTAGTTGCCTTGCCATTGACAACTATTCACTATACCCCGCAAGCCCTAAACTAGAAAATATAAAATTGTTAAACTTCCATAGTAGGCGCTTGAACTTTAAAAAAATTTAAACGTGATTTGTGGGGGGTTTAGGAAGGGATCACAATTTTTTGGGGGGTTCGTTTCAAGTGCATTTGAGTTTGTCTGAAATGAACCAATGGCCATTTGAATGTGTCATGATAGAATCCCTTGGTGAATCGGTCTCAAACCCTAAAATATTTTTTTCAAAATATATTTCATCAAAAGAATTTGACCCTTTATTAATTATTTGTATAGATATTAGGTGAATTTCAGTGATTTTTTAGTAATGTTTTGAAGTTCGTCAAATTTTGAATTTTATGGCCAAAATAGAACCTTGTGATTTAGTGTGCAAATGCATTGTCTATCACTATCTAGATAACATTATCCATTTCCACCTCCATCACCACCACATCTAACAAGCTACACAAGGGCTCAACAATTACTCGACAAACCCAAATTTTTTAAAGCCTCAAGACTTGGCAAGATCTTGGGGAAAGACTCGGCAATTTATCAAACATAAGTTTTTAAAAATGTTATTCAAATACACACACATTACTAAATTTGTAGAACATATTACTTATTTCCATTATATATAAATCAAAATTAGAGTTTAATACATGTCATAAACCAAAAAGCAAGTTCAACCTCTAAAGTTACACTGCCACTTCCACTAGCCATGCCATATGTAGAAGTTGTCTCATCTAAAGAGATTTTTGTTAAGTTGTGCAATAATAATGTCTAAGTTAGTACACTCAAGAGTTATATATTATGTGACAAGAGATCCCAATAACTACCGGGGATTTGAAGTTGAGATCCCAATGGGATTGTGGAGACCACACAAACTTTAATGGCACATGCCATTTTCACAATTTTATCACTTAAGGGAAAAATTAGGTGTTTGGCACTTTTTTGTTTATAAAAATGTTTAAAAATCATTTTTTAATATTAGGTGAAAAAATTGAAGTTACACTCATTCATGTGAGTTTTTCATGAAAAATTGCGAGTTTTTGGTGGGTTTTTATCAAAAATCGCTGCAAGTTTTTTAAAATATCGCCGGTGAGTAACTTGTTAGGGATTTTGGCTTGCGAGTACTCTGCAAATTTTTCAACTATGGTCTTGACATTTTTTACTTCATTGGAGACAACACCTAACTTCAAAAAGACCTTACTAAAGCCACTAAAAAGTTAACGAGTGTCCTATTCCTACCATCTGTCCACCTGCTAGATAAAATGTTGCAGACTTTGCTTTTCCAAATTTGTTTTTGTTCCTCTACCAATGTATATTTGTTTTGGACCTCATTCTCCAATAATGGGCCACTCAATTCATAGCTGCTTGGGGCCTTGAACCTCTTATGTGGCATGATCAATGTGGTAGCCAATTGCTTCAAATAAGGACTCAAGGCAACATTGAACAAAATACTATTGTAGAACTAAAATTCAGCACATGCCAACTTTGCCTTGTAATGCAATTCCTTATTTCATGTAGTACCGTAACAAGGAACGGGAAAATCAGAACTATGGCTTTTCACATTGCCTAATCTTTGTATTTGTGGCTCAATGGAAGAAGAGCCCCTATATATCCCTTAGTATTTGACCTTGTAGACTATGAAATGGGGGTGAGGCTCCCATTGGCTTTGTCCATCCTCTTTCTCATTGCTTTTTTTTTTCCAAATTCTAAAAGGAGAGTTTCACCTCATTCTAAACCTCTGAACTTGCTTTAGTACATGGCTGTACATCTCCACATGGGATCCAAGTACGGTGATATTTTAAACCATATCCTTAGTACAATAGTTGCAAATGACCATTCCCTTTCTTTGGACCTTCTATCTTGCGTTTCTAGCAAGAGTCTTTAGGATTGCCACTTTTCTTACTTGTAGTTGTGCATGCTATATTCTTTTCAAAAAATTCAATTAAAGCTTGGCTGTAATGTCCCTGTTTTGGAGGTAGTTGATTTAATTAATTTAATTAATTAAGTTGTCCAAAATAATGATTATTTTATGAGGATGACTAAATAGTTATTTTAATTAAATTAAAAGAGGTATTAAGTTAATTATTTATAAGGTTATCAATTAAACTAATATTATAAGGTGACCTTATATTTAATTAATTTAATAAAGTGACTTGAATTTAAAAAAAATATCTTATAAAGTCAATAAAAAATAAAATAATATTCTAGAAGCTTCTTGAGGAATTGGAGAAAAAGAATAAATAGAAGGGTTGTCTAAGCTTCTAGATAGGCAGATTTGATGTTGATGTTGATGTTTGTCATTTCATCTTGTGGAGCCTAGGGTTTCTCCAGATTACTTCTTTGTCATAGGAAACGGAAACTTCCTATTGATGGCAATTTTGAGGGTGTGAAATATCACCTGAATTATTGCAGCTGAGGGAGAGATTACTTCAGACTTCTCATTTGCACAAAATTTGTGGGCTTTGGTCAATTTTGCTGAGTTAGTTGGAAAATTCGATTGAGGACATTTTGTATTGAAGTCCTTAATCATTTTGCTTGCAAGGGGTTCGATTGCATCTTCAGAATTTAATTTCTAGATTTGTGGTGATATCTCAGATATAGAAGAAGGACGAATTTGATGACAACTTCATCTGATAGCTGATTCGATTTATATATATATATAGTTGCTGGATGATACATTTGAGATAAAATGATAGGGAAGATTTGAGATTATTTGTAGCTGGATATTGCATCGATTTCATTCAGACTTTTTATATCTGCATACCTGGAGAACCACGATTTACTTCCTAGAGGCCACAAGTTGCATCGATCCCATCTCAAGCTTGGGTGCTCCATTTCTAAGGTCAATACTATCATGATCCATGCTTGAGGAGGGACTCAAAAGCTGCATATTATTTATTATCTGCATTTATTCCAGAAACAGGGGTGGCTAAGTACAGGAGGTCGATTTCAGCATTAAAGGAAAGTTAAAATTCTGATAAAATTTGAGAAGCTTTGTTAGAAGTATAGAAGGCTGGGCGCTTCATCCTTGGAGTCAATTTCACTCTGAACTGAAAGAATTGAATCATTACATCAGGCAGCCACATTACTCCTAGGTTCATTGTATTGTATTTAGTTTAGATCTCCATCAGCAATATTATATTTCAGTCCATTTTAGTGCAATTATCATTGTCATCAGCTATAGCTGTAGGAGTTCATTTCTAAATCAGACTTAGCATTGTAATTTAAGGACTTTGCATTGATAAATTCAAAATAAGCAAGCTGCTGTAGATAGTTTACTTACATATCAGCCTTTGCATTATTTTGTAACACCATTATAAGCCAAGAGTCTTGGCCAATTCATGCTAGTATTGTACTTGAAGATTGCATTTCAATAAGGAGTCATCAGTTGGGAGTTATATATCGTTGTTTTGATCATTTGAATATTTTATGAGGAAGTATGCGAACTGTTTGACATAATGTCAATAGGCTGTAGAAGATTAAGTTGCATATAGAAATCATAGAAGTGCATTGTAAATGGAAAAAGAAAGTCATAAATGCATCTAGGTGATTATCTATGCATAGTAGTATTGAATTTCAAGCATTGGAAGCATTCAATAATCAATTTCCAAAGAACATATCAGTCTGATCACATTAACTGGCAAGCTGAGAGGTTGCGAGTGAATTGTTTGACGATATTCCTTGAGCTCTTTATCAGCAATTTGAGGTCAGTTTGAGCAAGGCTCATTACATTGGCAAAAGGGAAATAATAAAAAACAAAAATTAATTATAGCTAAAAAAGATTGTCATTAACAATCTATTCAAATTATGATATTTAAATTTTATTTTTTAGCTCTCATTGTTTAATTTTCAATTGTTTGAGCTATATAGCAGATGCTGGATAGCCCATGATAGTTTTTTAAAAAAAATTTAAGGACTGTCACCCACCCAAGGTAGTCATTACAATTTTAAAAAAATGACTGTCATGGGCTGTGTAGCTCATGGCAACCATGAAAATTTTAAATTTTTAAGTTATAACTTAAAACAATGATAGCTAGAAAAAATTTCAAACATCATAATACATACCTACACAAAACAATTAATGTAAGAATGAACTTGTGATACGTACCTGAATTTTTGAAAGTTTGCAAACCTGCACAGCTACATCTACATTAATGATTTCAATGGGAGTATCCAAGCACTTGATGCGCTTAGGTGAAATCATGCTGCATCAGGAAACAATTTCACCTCGTCATAGATAACATATCTCTAAAAATCCTAAGGAATTTCCATAACAAGGGATGAGAAATCTAAAATAATAATTAATCTTAGACTAGATATGCATTCAATGCCCCAATTAATGCTCTTGTATGCTTTAATTACTGTCATTGCATAGCCAACAAAATGTATTTTCCAAAGAATCAAACGAGGCATAAATTAGAGCTTGGAGACAAGAGATAGTTACAATTTGTCTCAAGCATTAAAAAGTGGGGGAGATGAATCCAAAGAGTCACTTCTACCAATTTGCTAAAATGACTAAGTACCAAAAAAGTGGCAGAGACAACTCTAGAGAGTCACTTCTGCTGATTTTGTAGAAACTCGTTTTCTCACGATTTTGGAACTGATTGTTTTTGCTTGTTTTTTGAGTGTTTTTGATTTTTTTGTGGTTTTTTGCTCATGAAGATATTGGTGCGATTTTGAAAGAAAATGCTTGCAAAATTTAAATAAAATATTACAATGCTAAATATGGTGGAATCTAATTGATATATTGATGCCAGAATATTTATTGTTCTTCCAAACTGATTACATCTATGATCGGACAACATGCATAGAAAAAAGCAATAACATTTATCCAGAAAACTTGGTTGTTGCAGCCGCCAAGATTGGTGAAGATTGAGCACGACAGACCTCAGAAGAGCATTCTCCAGCCTCGAGATTGGTGCAGACTATCTCAGAGATCAAGGCGTCCCATCTTATGACAGGAGAAGACCAAAAAGCAAGGTGCCCAAGCTTGTAGAAGAAGTACGGCCCTCAAGCTGAGAAGTTCGACCCTAAACCAGCAATGCATAAATCTGTACTACCTTGGGAAATGTGCCAGATGTATATCAAACCCAGCCGCTCAAGAAAATCACTATCTATGGACAATTATTGAATCAAACCTTGAATAATAACTACACAATGAACTCTGTAATAACTTCTGAATGAAGCTAATCAACTGCAGGCAATAAATCAGCTGATATTTCATAGCCTCTGAACTGCAAACACTGAAGATGGTTCGTTCTCCAATGTAGACGACAACTGAAACCCTTGGCTTCGTTCTCTGAAGAAGGAAATAGCTAAAATTGATTTTCATATCATAATGAATGAAGTTTTCTCAAAGAAAACTTATATCTTCTCAGTTGGGTCGATTTCCTTCAAAAAAAGCATCATTTAAATAAAACTTGAATTTCACTTTTAATCTTTCAATAGTTTGGACGCCCTTTTAATTATAATCATTAATTAAAAAGTGGCCTCTTCTTCATGATGGTCAACCCCTTTAAAAAATTACTTAAGTTATAATATTAAATTATATTATAACTTTATATTATAAGCTTCAATTAAATTAATATTTATTTTGGCAAATAAATATTAATATCTCTCTCAATAGAAGTCCAAATGACAAACTGTCTGAAGTTGGATGATAAGTGACTGAATCTGCATATGACCAAAACATACTGCTAAAAATAGCAGGGGTGCTCCGCTGAGTGTCTCCACTTACTAAAAATAGTAAGTCAAGCAAATGATGTCCGAAAGATCTTGTACGAAAGCCAAATTGAATGATTCTGATAATTGAAACCAAGCCATGCCTCAACAAGACCCTCTATCCACCCTATCAGCCTACAAGGGCCTACAAGGGCCACATAATAGGCTAATCTCAAGAACTGAGAGATGTCAACTGGAAGGGGACATTACAGATTTGCAAAATGGTTTAGTACAAAATAGTGCCCGAGACAACTCAAGAGAGTCACTTTTGTCAATTTGCTAAAATTTGACCAAGGCATGGAAAAGTGATGAAGCAAGTCATAGCCAAATTTCCAATGGCAAGGGTTCCTCAAGCATGCATTTGGCCTTGGCTTGCCACTTCCAAAAGTTTTCCCTTCCTTCTATATCAGCAAATTATTTCGTTGTTGATCATTCAAGGTTAGAATGCTCAAAAGGAAAGTGAAGAGAAAGTGTTAGACAAAGATTTTCAACCTAGGGTTTGTTGATTTTCAATGTTTATTACTTTTTTATTGAAGAATAGGTGGCCACATCAATCTTCAGTGATTTTCATCATTTTGTTACCTTTTTTGAGGGCAACTTCAAGAGTGTTGGAATCTTTGTGCAGGTTTTTGAGTTTGGTGTGTAAAACCCTAGGGTTTTCAAGGAGTATTTTTTAGATTTTGAAGGGTTTTTTGAAGACTTCTCAAGCTAGTCTTTGGTTGATTTGAAGAATCACATTCCAGCAGTCACTCCAAGTGCCTATGATTCAGATTTTTGATGCAGTTTCGATTATAAGTTCCTATGGTTTTCAAGGGCAGTTTTGCAGATTTTTGTTGAGGGGTTTGTAAAGGTTGCGCCCTGCTAGGGTTTTTCCATCAATTATACTCGAGTGGTTTTCAGTTTGGAAGTCTAGGCCTCTCAGCCAATACCTCCATACTCAGGCACTTAGGGTTTTCAGTGGTTTCATGAGGATCTGAAAGTTCATTTTAAACGTTTTCATCATCTAGTAGCTTTTCTTGTTGGTTTTCAATGTTTGTACTAGGGTTTACACTGCTACAACAGTCTTTTTTGGCAACTTTTCATCATCCAAAGTGCAAAAACAGCAGGGTTTCCAAACACCCCAATGGTTTCAAGCATCAAGTAGCAGGTTTGTGAAAGACAGCTAGGGTTTGAAGTGCAGGTTTCTAGCAGATTCTTAAGTTAGTTGCAGGTTCAATATAAACACATTGTTCTTTGGCTTCTATTTTCAAATTTCTACAACAGAGTTTCGGCAGATTTTCAAAGATGATATCATTAGTTTCCTCCATTTCCCAGTATTTTCTGCAGGAATTATTGCAGGTTTCAAGATTTCAACAGCAGCTGTCTCAATCATTTACAATCATTAATGGCATTTTGTCAACAATCTTCTATGGATTTGAAAGTCTGCTGTCTATCAAAAATTGTTTTTGCTCGTGACATCATTGACACTTGGTTTTCCCCACATCCCATTATTTTCATAGCACCAATTCCCAAATTGGGTATAAGGTAATGAGGGTTTGAAGAGCAACACAAAGGAGTTATCATTTCCTTCACTCTTTCTTTAAAGAAATTCAAGGTAATCATGTGGAGGTTGCTATCAAGCAAAGGATGAATTGTTAGGGTTTCAAGTATCTTCTGTAGATTCATCATGGTTTGAATGAAGGAGCTGAATTAGAATCACCTAGAGGATCTGTTATTGGAGTGACTAATTTTAGCCATTGCTTTTATTAGAGGTCCTATTTATGGATAAGGAATTGGAGACTCTATTTTTAGGTTGTGTTAAGTTAGCTTGTATTTAAGTTTTGTGTAGATTAGCTTTACTTTTAAAGTGCTTTCTTTCTTTCTTTTTTATTAGTTTTAAATTTTTTCTTTAAAGATGTTTATTTTTGGGAAATTAATTACTATCCTAAATTACTAAATTTGGGTTTGGTAACCTCATAAATAAGTGCTTTGAGCACAATATTTCTTAATGATAGTGGATGCTCTGCTTATGTTGCTCAATTAATTGTTTAAGTTGGTGTTTATTTTGTTGTTTCATGCATTTCTGATCTCTTAGTTAATATTTCAACTTTCAAGCATTCAATTGAAAGTGGAAAATATCAAGCTTTGTATTGATGTTATTTGTCCATCTAGGCTATAGCGTTGTATGTAGTTTAGTTATTTAATTCTTGGACTCATGTGTTGTTTGTGTCAAAAGCAATTTGTTTATCATATCCTCGTGTGTAGGTATGTTGATTTTTGTGTTCACCCAGTGAAAAACTACTTGTTTGTTAAAGTTTAGTAGTTATATTAAATTTTATTGCAAATCTAAAATCCATAAATCTCACTTGTGATAGAAGAGTTGTTTTTAGTCTTGTGCTTATAGCTAAGGCAAAAGATAGGCATAAGTTTATTTAGTTTATTTCACTTTCTGCAAAACCCCATAAGTTTTTGTGCATAGTGTTAGTAACTCTAGTTTTTTCAATAGTCTAGTGTCTAGGGTAGTGTAATGTCCCTTAGACAGCTCAGTCGTAGCAGAGGTTGGCCTACTATTAGGGTTCTCGTAGGTCAGCAAAATGGTTAGGGGACCCTACTGGGGGCTGTGGAGTTTAGCTGGGAGCCTTATGAGCCTTTCAGTTTGGAGTTCAATTGATGAATCCAGGGTTAAAGTGAAAATATTAAGGTTTGCTTTAATGGAATAGTAAAAGGTGAATAGTAACTGAAAATCATAAGGTGAATAGTCAAAAATTTCCCCATCCTAGCAACTCAAGTTGTTTTTAAAAAGTGGCCCTTTTCTTTGGATGAAGAAAGACCCTCAAGAAAATTATTTTATTGATTTTTATTAAAAAAGTCCATGAAAGGTTACAAAGCAATGTGTTGGGCTCCTTTTTGAGCATTCTATTCTCATTTTCACAAAAGCACTTTGTAGGTTGAGTTCTAGAGAAGGGTTTCGGCATTGTTTCAGCTTTCTGGGAACAAAAACTCTCAAAGGCTATTGTGAATTGGATGAGAACCCAGTTCACCTTTGGGGAGGGCCTACCTTGGGTCTTCATTTGGGCTTTATTGGATGAGTTTCAGGTATATATTTTTAAAATCTGAGTTTGCAGCAGTATTAGATCAACATATTGCAATAAATCAGGGGCAGCCATAGGCAATATAGGCCTTCTCAAGGCCTTGGCAACTCATTTTGTACCACACCTCAGCTTGCTGCATCATTTCAAGATCACGGGCTTCAAACCCTAGGTGCTACGAAGGGTTTCATACCAATTATTGGATCTAATTTGCATATTCAATTAGTTGGAAATTCATATCAGACCCTGGGGTAGATTTGTGAAGCTGGGAAGAAGCTGAAAAGGGGTTGTCTTTGCTGTTCAAGTTTATATCAGATTCTATATGCAAACTTGTGGTATGTACAATAACATTTGAGCTAGTAAATTCATCATTATTGCTCTCTAGTTAAATTGTATGATTTATTTAAGTTTTAGCAGCAATTTCCTTCCTTCTAGTTTGCAATATTGTTGCATAATTCAACAAAAACAAACACACAAAAAAATTATAAAAACGCAAAAACAAAAAGCTTCCTATTCGCTGGTCAAAGACTTTGAAAAGACAAAACTCAGAATATCAGATCAGATTTGGGTTGGGAATCTTTCAGTGGTATCAGAGCTTGGATCTTGTCAGCCTGTTGGGTGCATTCAAAGTTGTGTGTACTTCCATTTGGTTTAGTTTTCAGTTGGGCAACGTGACGAGTCATCACGGAAAAGTTGTGTAAGGATACACAGGTGTGGGAAGAGTTAGAACAGTCACAACGTAAGTTCAATCGTCAATTGCACTGATTGAATGATACAATTTCAAAGAAATTTGGGCACTCTAGTGGATCATCTCCATCTATTAGAACAAGTAAGAGTCCTCATGTTTCACCAACAAATAAAACAATTATGGCCAACTATGGCAAGTATCGCTCTCTTCCTCAAAAGATACAAGACATGCTTTCTTTCACACAATTCTTGGGTATACCGGATGAGGATGAAGATGACTTGATGTTTTCAAGTCCATATCAGCAGCGAAAAAGGAAAGAAATATCAAAAGATAGGAGAGAAACCATTGGGAAAAGTGAAGAGCTTAATGTGCAAGAACAAGGAACGGTAGAAGAATCATTTGTTTGTAGTTTGCAGCCTACAAGTGATCACAATGAATGCGAAAATCAGTCATCAGGTGGGAGTCCTAAAGAAGAAATAACTTGATTGGATCAAGTGGAGATTCATATCACACCATTGAGTCAACATGTTGATCACAAAGTGGAAGAGGTTACAATCATGGATCAGCCCATTGGAGATGTTGAAAACATGACACCAGGGTATGACACCTATTCTGATTTTTGCAACAGCAGTTCTAATCATGAGGTAGCATCCATTTCACATGAAGGTAATGACGTTGTTGAGTCTTCCTATGATGGTACTCAAGTTGAGAGTGTTACACATGAGATATATATTGTGGATTCAAGCCACAAAGGTCCTGATTTTGTTCACCATACTGTGAAAGATGTTAAAAGGACACAAGGGTTGTGTGATGGGTGGTCACTAAGAGCCAAAAAGCCAAGATGTTTGCTGCCCAAGCAAGACAACACTTGCAAAAGGTCAAGGAAAGATGCAATCAGCTTGATAACACAAGAAGACAAAGAGAGTCATACATTAGGTCCTCATTTCTTCCAAGTGAAGAATGTGTAGATGATGAGCACACAAGGGAAAAGCTTCGTGAGGTAAGCCCACAAGAAGAGCATGTTGAGTTGTGTGAAGAAGAAAGGAGGAATGATTTAGGATATTCAGTTCGGTCTAGTTTGCATCCTGGAGTTTATGATTGTCCTCTTTTAGAGAGCTCCTTGAAGGCTCAAAACAATGATGATAATAGTTACACACTTGATGGATCAGCCACAAGTGATATATCCATTTGTGTGGAATGGAACATATTTCATTTCAATTTGGCTAGTCATGCATCACCTACAATGAAAGAACAATGGTTAAGATCATATGAAGCATTTGGTCTTAAAGAGCTGATTATGGAGACTAAGAGGCTTTCTACTAAGAAGATCTTGCATATTGATAATGTTTGGTTTGTTTTGCATACTACATCTTGGGTTTGGTTAGTAATGGAAAATATATCAACTTATGATGATGATACTTTGACTGAATATGTTGAAGACAAAGCTTCAAGACATGAAATGCTATGAATTGGGGTTGCAAAGTGTATGCAAGTGCACTCTAACCTTGAAGATTACAAAAGCATGGAACATGCTAATGATATGGACAGCAATTGTATGGATTCTTTGGGTGATTTGAATGCTTCTTCTAGAATGATAATTAATTCTACTTCCCCTACACATGATGAAAACTTAGTCCATGGCAGCCAAGGACAGTTGGAACAAAAGCTTTTAGTTTTGGAAGACTTGCATGATCAATTGGTGGTGAAGGATGATAAAATTGTTCAAGCATTGTCAAGAATGGATAGCACCTGCAAACACATAGAAGACTTCATTTGGACAGCCCAAAGAGAGGAAGGGCAAAAAGGAATGGGACATGATATCTCTCATTCACATTCGCACTCTTTCAAGGAGGCTTTGGAGTTGATGAAAGAGGATTATTTGCAGTTGCTTAGAGGCAAGGACATGACGGTCAAATTGGTAAACGATAAGGACAAAGAGATAGTTGAACTTTGTCTTCTTTTGTGTATGTCTAATTTATTGCATAATTGAGAAAATCAGTCACTTATAACAACTACTTCTATAAAGAAAAATGCTAATGCAAGAAGTGTAGAAATTGAACAAATTGATGAAGAACATTCAACTTGTGTTGAGGATCATTAAATTACTTCAATGGAGCTAGACAAAGGTTTTGATTTTCAGTATGGAGACAACCACTATCTTTTCCCACTTGAGAATGAAATGACAAGTTTAGAATGCAAGCAATTTGATTTTGAATATCATAGCATCCAAGATGAAGATTTTTTTGAGCCACTTCCATCTCTAATCACTTGGGAAAAGCATGAGACAAATCAAGACTCGAATGACTACAATGCATGCATAGAAAAGGATCCCAAAGGTCTGATTTGGGATAGTGATATTCTTCTTCCTCATTCTTATGAGATTGCTACCCTTACACATGGAAAATCTTGTGAAGAAGAGTGAATAAGTGTTGGTACACAAGATGCATGCATTGGTCATGGTAATTTATACGATGCATCTTATTATAAGACTGATTTCAGACACTTTGGAGCAGCCGATATAGAGCAGTCCCAAAAGTTGAATGAAGGATGGTTAGAAAAGGAAAAGCGAGCTAAGATGTTGGCTCAACAAGCTAAACTTCATCTTCAACAAATTCATGACATTCACCACTCCATAGATGATGATGAACAAAGGTTGGTCAATTCAAAAAATTCAATTGTTGTTGATCATTTTCACAATTATGATGAAGATTCTTTTGGTGACACTCATAGTGGATTGGTCACTCAAAGGTTGTCTCTGATGGGTGTTGATGGAATCCATAACTCCTCTTTGGTTATGTCACCAATATCTTATGATATGGTAGTGATATATTCGTTGGTAGGTGACTTCATTTATTTTGGTACTTCATGGATTAGTGGTTGTCCTACTTGGGTTTCCATTGCACTTCCAGATTTAGCATGGTCTACATCAGGTTTTGAGTCGCTTGGGAGTGTGTGGCATGAAGTCTATTGGAGGGACATAAGGTATGAGATGGGTAATTTTGATTTT
Organism: Sequoia sempervirens; assembly: GCA_007258455.2. Lineage (NCBI taxonomy): Eukaryota > Viridiplantae > Streptophyta > Pinopsida > Cupressales > Cupressaceae > Sequoia > Sequoia sempervirens. The sequence continues at coordinate 205,489 of VDFB02337343.1, forward strand.
CTTTGGTTAGATGACGGTACGTATGTTGCTGGTTCGAGTTATGACAGCAAGGTTTGGTGGCCATTTGTGTTGGTTTCTTGGCATGTGGGAGTTCATTTTCACATTGTCTTGATGTTCTACATCTCATACAACAGGTTCTATATTTTGATTGGGGAATCAGGTATTGATTTGCTTGGTACATTATTTCACATGGATTTCAATATGTTGCTTCACGGTTTGTGGTGTTTGGGTATTTTAATCGGAGTGTAGCAGCAGGTTGTTTCGTGTTTGCTTGAGGGTTATTTGTGTAACTATGTTTCAGGTCAACAGAAGGCATGGGTGATAAGGTTGTTTATGGCTGAGCATTGTTATAATACTACTTACTGCATGTCTATTGGTATGACTCCCTTTCAAGCATTGTATGGTTATGATGCCTTATCTTTTGTGGACTTAGTGTTGGGTGATAGTAGAGCGCCTAGAGCTCGGGATTGGTTACAGGATGGACAAGATATCCTTAAGGCACTTAAGGATAATATTTGGCACGCCCAAAATCAGCAGAAGATGTATGTAGATCGACATCGGATTGAAAGGACATTTGAGGTTGGAGACATGGTTTTCTTGCGCTTACAACCTTATAGACAGAGTGCCCTTAAGAAGAGTGGGGCAGAAAAACTCAAGCCTCAGTTTTATGGTCCATATAGAGTATTGAGGAGGATTGGAGAGGTAGCCTATGAACTTGAGTTACCTTCCGAAGGTAAGATACACAATGTCTTTCATGTATCTTATCTAAGGAAGGCTCTTGGACAACATGTCTCTTCACATGAGTTGCCTCCATTGGATGAGGAGGGCCGATTGGTTTTGATTTTTGAAGAGATTTTGGACATGAGGGAGAGGAGGTTGAGGAGTAGAGTGATCAGAGAGTATTTGGTTTGTTAGAGAGACTTGCCATTGGAGGATGCCACGTGGGAAGGAGAGATGATACTTCAACATCCAACTTTGCAGTTGCTTGGGGGCAAGCAATCCTGGGAAGGAAGGACTGTAATGTCCCTTCCTTAGACAACTCAGTCGTAGCGGAGGTTGGCCTACTATTAGGGTTCCTATAGGTCAATAGAATGGTTAGGGGACCCTACCGGGGGGCTGTGGAGTTTAGTTGGGAGCTTTATGAGCCTTTCAGTTTGAGTTCAGTTGATGTATCCAGGGTTAAAGTGAGAATATTAAGGTTTGCTTTAATGGAATAGTAAAAGGTGAATAGTGAAATGTGCCCCCATCCTAACAACTCAAGTTGTTTTTAAAAAGTGGCCCTTTTCTTTGGATGAGAAAAGACCCTCAAGAAAATTATTTTATTGACTTTTATTAAAAAAGTCCATGAGAGATTATAAAGCAATGTGTTGGGCTCCTTTTTGAACATTCTATTCTCATTTTGACAAAAGCACTTTGCAGGTTGAGCTTTGGAGAAGGGTTTCAACATTGTTTCAACCTTCTGGGAATGAAAACTCTCAAAGGCTATCATGAATTGGACAAGAACCCAGTTCACCTTTGGGGAGGGCCTACCTTGGGTCTTCATTTGGACTTTATTGGATGAATTTCAGGTATATATTTATGAGATTTGAGCTTGTAGTAGTATTATATCAGCATATTGCAACAGATTAGGGGCAGCCATAAGCAGTATAGGCCTTCTCAAGGCCTTGGAAAATCATTTTATACCATACCTCAACTTGCTGCATCATTTCAAGATCACAGGCTTCAAACCCTAGGTGCTACGAAGGGTTTCATACCAATTATTGGATCTGATTTGCATATTCAATTAGCTGGAAATTCATATCAAACTGTAATGTTGAAGAATTGCACCTAGGGGCAATTCCACATTTTTGCATTTTTGCCTAGCATTTATGACACCTTAGAGCATTAATGACAAAAATCCCATGAGTCGGAATTTCGTGATTCTGACTTCGTGCAGACTTGTGGTAGAGCAACTGAATCTTGATGACACGTCTCCCAAAAATCTAGGATTTGGATGCTTGCACGGCATGCTAGCATCCTGGCGGTTTTCTGAGTTTGAAACATGGAATCTGGAATCTTGACTCTCTTGACACGTGTCTTGGCAGTCAAATTTCAGATGTAACAGCTCTTCGCCCCCCCTTGCATGCATTAAAAACCCCTTTCTTGCTCTCATTTGGGGTTGGAAGTCATTCATTCAAGCTCTCTTACCACTTGCTCCATCTTTGAGTTATCTTCATCCTTGATAGCAACACTCTCACAAGCGAAGCCATGTCGGACTGAGGTTCTTCTAGCACCAACAACTTTCAAGCAAGCACTCAACGGTGCGTCTGTGTGCTCCGGAGAGGGTCTAGGCCCATGGGTAACGCTCTTTGTCTCTTTCTCACTTTCCTTTCCTACTTGTTTATTTACTATCTCATAGTGTGGGTTCTACTCCTGAAGCAGGTTTTTCTTTCACCACATGCTTTGTTTACTTCATTTGCACTCCTTTCCAACTTAGTTGTCTATGGAGGTGGGAACACCAAAACGGGGGTCTGACTAAGGTAGACCCCTATACAGCCCCAACCTTTACCCCTTGTTCTTTTGTGTGTAGGTGCGAAGTAGAGCTTGGAGTGAAGAGTTGAACGTCCAGTAAAAGGTAAGCTCTCTCCAAGTCCCCTTGTGTTTGTTACAATTTCTGGCTTCCTGTCTGTTTATTTCATTCAGTACGTCCTAGATCTGAGCTTAGAAGTGAAACCTGGTTCCGTTCGCTTGAGCTCCTAAGCCCTCTGTTGCCTAGGATGCTAGCGCGTCTTTTGGACAACAGCACACCACATTGGCGGCCTAAAACCACACTGCTATCTTTTAACCGAGAGCTCACTCATCTGAGGCAGAAATTTCGGGGTTTCACTCTCTCAGGATTTGAAGTAACTTTCTCTGAAACACAATTCGGGTATACTTTTCTACATTTTCGTTGAATTGCTTATGTTGAGGTGTATAAGGGCAGTTCGTTCCTTGGTGATCTCTTGAGAATGAAGAGATCCGTGTGTAGTGGATACCTCTTATATCACATTTTGGTGAACCTGACGTGAACACCTTAGATCTATTTTCATGATGTTGCATGCTTATGATAATCCCTTTTCTGAAGAAGATTTCGATATGTTGGAAGACGCTCTAGACGACATCTTAGAAGCGCTCTCCCCTATCTGCAAATCTTCCGAACGAACTCCCCCTTCGCAAGCTAAGGAGTTGGTAAATATGGTTGTGGTCTCTATGACTCCGCTGAGCCCTAAGAAACCCGTCATTTACGTGACCCCAACCATCTCGTCTTCTAAGGAGAACTAGTCTATCTATGGGATTTCGTGTTGTAGTGATTCATCGGACTTATATTCGAGGTTTGTGAAAGCTACAGACTCGACTTCCTAAAATGTTGTTGGGCACACATATAATACAAGAAGAAATGAACAGAACTTGGACCAACAACCTTCTGTTCCCACATCACAACCCACTCAAGTTCCTACTTTACCACTTTCTCAATAGAGCCTTCCTTCAGCACCTAAACTTATGATCAAAGCACCAGGTGATTATGATCTTGTCAAGCAACTCCATGTTACTTTGGCTAAGATCTCACTTTGGGACTTGCTTCAAACCGCTCCGGTTTACCAAGAGATGCGTCAGGAAGCTTTACAAAAGATTCTCTTTCCTGTCTCCGCTAGGCCTACGGATGTTAATTGGCTCATATTCGAGTGGATTTGCCGAATATTACATTCCACCTGCAAGAACTCCCACCTTCGGATGTGCAGAAGCAAGCGGATCCCTTGATGATTATAATTAATGTTAATAATATCAGTATTAGGCATACTCTCATTGAC